>VZSG01001357.1:0-28086 GCA_013398315.1 Nothoprocta pentlandii
TTTTTTTTTTTTTTTTTTTTTTTTTTTTTTTTTGGCTCTTGATATCCCTATGTCCCTAAATTTCCTTCTTGCCCCTGTGTCTCCCAATACCCCAGTCTACAGATATCCTATCCTGAGGCTTTCCTGCTCTCTCAGTATCCTTGTGCTCCCCCATCCCAGTCTCTAAACATGCCCATTCCTCCAGTGCATCCTTCCTTGCTGCCAATTATCCCTGTGCCCAAATATTCCCTGCTTTTCCTAACCCTTCAGCGTCCCTATTTTTCTCATCCCATCCTGCTGTCTCCCCCCCCATATCCAGCCCCCTCCCTAAATCCCTCTCCCCAGGCTGTCCCTATTCCAATGGCCCCTGTGCTTCCCGTCTCCGTGAGCCCTCGGAGCGGCCCAGACTCCGCCGCGCAGGTGGCTCCGAGTGGGATGCGCGGCGGAGGCGTCCGGAGGCTTGGCAGGAGCCCGGCATCCATCTTGTCCTCGCGTGGCTCCTCCACCGGGATAGCCACTCGGAGCAGACCGTGGGAGGAATTGTATCCCGAGCAGCAGCGCCCGACCCTGTCCCGCTATTCCCTATGGAACCCCTCGGTGCTCCAGCAAAACCCCGTGTATGGGAGCAGCCGGGGCAGGAGGTACCCGGTGCTGCTCGCGCTGGGATGCCCTCAAGGATCGCGCATGTCCCTTGCTGCATGTCCCTTGGTCCCATCCCACCCTGCCCGGGCAGGGAGCACTGGGGATGCTGGAAGCGGCTCTGCTGGTGGGAGCTGCGCTGGGGGCGCGTGGGGCCCCCCCGCTGCCTCCCCCCTGCAAATCCCATCGATTTAGCACAGCCGTTCCTATGGCCGCTGCCTGGAGAGCGGCCATGCGGGCTCCGGCTCGGCCCGGAATTAGGTCACGGGGAGCTGGGGTCCTGCGGGTGTCCCAGCTGCTCCCGGGGCTTCACGTCCCGAGTTGGGACGCGGCTCTGGAAGTCGGGAGCAAGTGGGAAACGAGCACGGCTGCGGCAGTGTTAAGGGGCCTCGTTGCTCGCGGGATGCCAAGCACTTTCCCGCGGGGAACGCGATGGGGATGTGCTTGGTGCATGCTCCGCGCCGGCGGGTTTGCAAGGAGCGCGTCGGCGCTGCCGGTTCTCCGCTTGGGCCCGTGCAGCCGGTGGCGCGTCCCGCTCGGAGCGGGCGCCACAGCCCCGGAGCGCGCACGGCTGCAGCGCCGTAAGGGGGTGTCCATCCCTGCCCGGGCATGGAGCTTCCCGCTGTTAGCGGCCCGGATTCAGCTCCGTGCCCTGAAAGGGCAGGACGCGGCCGCTGCAGCCAGATGCTCTGCTCGTAGCTGCCGCAGATCCGCAGATCCTCCAGGATCCCACAGAGCATTTGGCCGTGCTCGCCTGGCTGCAGGGCGCAGGGAGCCCCTGGGGGTGCAGGGAGCCCCCAAAGGTGCCGGGTGCCATCGCGGTGCCAGCCGCCAGGTTCACCTTGCGGTCCCCGTTGTTGCTGTCCCCGTCACCGTGCCGTTGCCATGGCTACTCTGCCATTTGATCTGCCGAACTTCCCCGTATTTTTTTTGTTTGTTCCTCCCCCCTTGACTCCTGGCTCTGCTCCGAGGCTCCTGGAGCAGCACGAGGCTGGAGCGAGGCCGTGGCACTGTGCTGGGTGGCAGGAGGCAATGCCAAAGCAGCGGCTTGGGCACAGGGCTGCACCCTAACAGGAGGCGGCTCGGGGTGCCCTGCACCAATAGCCCTTGTAAATTAGTATATTAGCACATTTGTTCCTGCAAATTGTATATTAGGCATTAATGACTTAATAACGGCAGGGTTGTCGTCAGCTTGAGTTGCAGGAGCAGGGATCTACTGGAGTCCAAGGGCATTTCTGCTCCTAATGGCCTCCAGGCCTTTTTTGGCAGGGGAGGAGAGAAAAACCCCTTTTGTGCGGGTCAAAGCGGTGGCTGCAGCTGGAGAGGTGAGGAAGCTGCAGCAGGAGCTGCTGGGGGTCAGCTCTGCATGGGAGCGTCTGGGCTGGAGCTGGAGGACAGACCCCATCCCACCTCCAAGCACCCCTGCAGGCTCCTCGCGCTGTGGCTGGTGCCCGTGTTGAGCCTGGAGAGGTTGAATCACCACCTGGGCATGCGGAGCTGAGCAGAACCAGCCCCGTGCTCCCAGTCCCGGCCGTGCTCCCGAGCTGCCTCTCCTCCCACGTGTCCGAGACGCCCTCCTGCTGTAATTGCAAGGCCTTAATGATGGTATCTGCAGCACCGGGCGCGTGCTCCTCTTCCCTGCTCTGGTTGCTCTTTGCGGATGGCTCCGGCTTATCATTCAGCTCTTTCTGCTCCGGCTCATCCTTTGCTGAAAAGCATTTAAAAATGTAATAAGGAGGAGCAGATTAAATCCACTTTGCTGCTATTTTTCAAGGAGACTTTTTGTTTGTCAAGACATGGTGCCTGAGGGGGACTCGATCAGAAACAGGGACTTCTGGAAATGAGTTAATTAAAAAGCCAATGAAACCGCCGCCGTCCCTCCCGTCGGTGGAGCGTGCTGGGGCTGCCACCCATTTAGGAGGGATGTGTTGGCTCCCGTCTTGTTAATCACAGCAGATTTGTGCTGTAATTGCTAACTGGGGGAAGTCAGTGCAATGACTCCTTGGATTTTGTTCACCTCCTGCTCTTCTCCTGGGCCGGTCACAGGCTGCTTTTATTCCCCCTCAACTATAAAATGTTCCGGGCTAAATTTTCCCAGTTCTTTCCCTTCCGCTGCAGTGTGCATGTGAGCGTGCACCTTAGTGTGCATGTGTTATACGAGCCTATACGGCCTCCCACGAGCACCTAAGTGCACTTCTATGCCTGCATTTGTGTCCCGGTGCCCACTGCAGGGCACGTGTGCGTGCACATGGATGCACCATCGGCACGGCCATGCCTTGGGAGGGCCCCGAGCGCCGGCTGGTCCATCATCCTGCGGCATCCCGGACATGACTTTCATTGCAATTATCTCAGCCTTTGCGGTGCTCGCTGCCTTCCGCGCCGCTCTGCCTACAAGCGAGCTGCCTGTTTTATCGGTTGTAACAGGGCTGTCGTTTCAAATCCGCTCCCAGACCGTTATCTCCCTTTGATGCTTTTGAAGAGCCGGAGATATGTTAATTCTACCTTGGCCTCTCTCCTTCCCTTTTCTTCTCAGCACAAATCCGCCCTCGTCATCTCGGCCAGCTGCAGCATTATGTGCGTTTCCATGGGCCGCCCCGAGGGGTGGGAAGGGGAGCTGGGGCTCCCGCTGGGTCCCTTCTGCTCTGGGGACACTGGTGCAAGGAGGCCCTGCGCAAGGGCTGGCTGCCTTCCTGAGCAAGGCTCGATCCATCCCTTCTCCGTCACCAGCCCTTGGTTAAAGCGCATCCCCGGAGCAGAGCCTGGTGGAGGGCATTTGTGCAGAGCGAATCCGTGGGTTTTGCCTGGTGGAAAGTGACCCAGTGGTGGCAGAGGATGGACCGAGTGCTGGCCTGGCTCCGAAATGTGCCCTGTGCTCAGGGCCTTGGGAGCCCCGGGGACAGATGGGCTCCTGTGGGCGCCCGGGCCAAGGCACCAGATTGCTGGTCCTGCCGCTCCGCGTGCGGTCCAGGCAGCGCTTCCCTGCCCGCTCCCTCCATTCCCGCTTGGCTGCCGTTTCCTGCACCCCACAACCAGCATCAAGTCGATCCCAAACTCCCCCCTTCCCAATTCCAGCTGTGCTGCTCCCTCCATGCTGAGTTAAAGCATGTAAAGATGTTGGAACGATGCTTCTCCTGGGGCTGCATCGGGATGCTGGGAAGAATCCCAAAGCAAGGAGCAGCCGCGAGCATGGGCAGGGGATGGGTGCCGTGCTCCGGGCTCTGCTCTCTGGAGCAAATTGCTTCCAGAATATTCTTGCCTCGCTCCCATTTGGGATTCAGACAAGCCTGTTGGCTCAGTGTGGAGTGACGGCGTTTGGTGGGGATGTAATTTATAGGCTTTGTGATAAGCCTGTCCAGTCATCCTAAAATAATAAATAAAATACACACCAAGGGCTGGTGTGAGATAGCATCAGTAATATCAGGGTCTGAGGAAAATTGCTGCGACTCTTCAACGGTGAAGAGGGTGGCAGGAGAGTCTTTGAAGACAGTCGTGAGCATCATGTCTGGGCCCTTGGGAGAGTGGGTGCTGCCCGCCCTCCCTGTTGGAGGGGGCAAACCTGATTGATAGGGAAGAGGGGATGACGCTTTTTCCTCTTATTCATCTAAAATTGACCTTAATAAATGAAGGGGGCAGCTTGAATGGCCTCCACGCGTGGCCGTGGGGAGGTTGGATGGAGGCTGCTATGAGATGCCATTGCAGGGTCGCTGACCCACGTCGCGTCACCCGAGACCTCCCTGACGTGGAGCAGCTCCTCAGACCCTTCCCGAGGTGATGCCAGCCCCGTGGCCTCCAGCAAGGGTTTGCGGGAGGAATTTGGGCTGCAGTGCAAGGAACTGGTGCAGATGGCATCTTAACCGCTCGCTGTGCCACCATTAGCTGTGATGGATGGTTGCTTTTGACACCAAAAGGCGTCCTCCCAAAGCTAGGCTTTCCCTCCCAAAGCTAGGCTTCTACTCCCAAGCCCCTGGCGTTTTGGCAGAGCTCTGTGTGCCCAGGACAGGCTCAGGTCCTGCTGCCTCTTACCCAGTCACGCCTGGTGAGCGGGGCTCAGGGCTTCTCTTCCAGGTGGTGCCCCTGAGTCACGGTGTGCCCTTGGAAGAGACCTTCGTGCCTCGAGGCTGGTCTGCAGGAGCAGCCTGCGCTCGTTTGCCTTAAATCGCTTTTTAAACAGCTTTCGTTTGCTTGATGCAGGACTTTATCTTGGCTGCACGAGTGTCTTAGGGGATATTAGTGTAAATGGCGCCAGTGCCAATTTTTGAGTTGGAGCTGGAGCGTCCTACTGAGGTATGAGAGGAGTCTGACAGGTGGATTTGTAAGAGGGTTTGTGTTGACGCGCACAGGCTAGATTCCCATTTCCCTCCTCGGCAAAGGGGTTAATATCTGTGGCAGCAAATCTCTTTTGGATTCCCAAGGTCCTTGAATAAATGCTGCAGGGTGGCCTGAGAGAAATGGAAGCGCGTCTTCCCGCGTGGAGGCCGGGCAGAGCCGAGGGCCTGGGGAGCTGGCCTTGCTCAACGGGCGTCATCCCGTGTCCGTCCCCGCAAGCTGGGCTTGCAGCTGCGGTGATCCCGCTGGAGGAGGAAATGCTGCGGGAAACAAAGATAGGCGGCCTTGAGAAAGAGCGCTTGGGAACTTTGATCCCCGTAAAAGACTGTTGAAGCAGGAATTGCCCTGTGCCTGCTTCTCCTGCCCACAATCTGCGTGGTTTGGGGTGCCGAAGCGTTCTCTTCTCGCAGAAAAGGTGGGTTGCGTTGGTTGTCCCCAAAGCTACCTGCCCTTCTGCTGGACATGCCGCCTCCTCGAGACTCTTGTCCCCCGAGGCCTTGGGGTGCTGCAGCTGGTCCATTTGTGTGGGTGTTATCCTGGTCTGGCCTAGATGGTCCATACCCTGCCTTTGGGGTAGTTTTGGTGCAAATCGCTCTGTTTGCAGTGCCCAGCATGTCGTGCTCTGAAGCACGTTGCAGCGGGACGTGTGTCCTCTGGGGTGGCACTTGCCACCTTGTCATCCCCTGGGGTCTCACTTGCCTCCCTCATCCCGGCCGTGCAACGCCCTGGGAAGACAGCATTGCATCCCGAGATTGCATCCGACGTCTTTATCCACATGCCCAAGCGCAGCTCCGAGCATTCCAGGGGGATCCGGGTCCCTGTCCCTTGCTGGGGGCTGGTGACGAGGGATGGAGGCTTCTGCCTTCCCGGCTTTGCTGCCGCCAGCTCCCGTCCTTCCCTCCTGCACATCGGCCTGACAGCCGCGGAGATGCAGCGGAGAGGCAGCCCCGGGAAGCGGCGAGGGCAAATCCCGCAAGATCCCTTTAAAACTGCAAATTATTCTGGCTTCCAGCGTTGCCTCGAGGGCAGCGGCCTTGCAAGGACAGTGCCCATGAATTGGGGACCCTGCGAGCAGCGTGGAGCTGCTGCCCCGTCATCCCGTCCCCGTTAATCTGCACCCCACGTGCATTCCTAGGGAGCATCGCCGGGGTTCCTGCTCGCCCGGCTCCATGCTGCCGTTCCCATAGGAGCTGCTTCCCCTTCCCCAGGAGCAGCAGGAGTCTCAACAGACCCGCAGGGAGGGACTTGAACCAGGAACGAGCGCAGGTTTAATGTCACGGTTTAAAGTCGTCAATTCTCAAATGGAAAACAAAAGTCAAAGCAGAATCTTAATGGTATTTTTTTTGTTTGTTATTTTTTGTTAGCAACCCAACTACTGGAGCTTTAAGGTCAGTACTTCTGATTTTTCATGCTTCTGTTTGAAATGCATGCGGTTTTCCAGCCTTGCTGCATCCCTGTGTCTGCGGAGGGTGGGTGGGAGCTTGGGGATTGCATCCAGGATTCCTGGGCTGCAGTAGTTTTGTTTCCAACTTGGCAGGAATATAAACTTGCAAGGAGGGTCTTGATGCTTTTGGATTGGGGCTGTTGTGAGGAGACAAACGTGAAAGGGATAAATGTGGGTCCTGCCCTCACGTAGACCCCTGTAGAGCCACTAGTGCAGCCCGCTGTTTGGGAGTCGCTCCGTTGCAGCAGGGATTGGGATGCTGCGCCCTTAATCCCGGAGAAAGGACAGGGAGGAAAATCCATTCCAGATACGCTCCGGCATCTGCAAGGCTCCATCCAGGTGCCGGTTCGTGGCCTTAGACAGAAGGTCGGTGTGAGCTGCAGCCCCGGCAGGGAGGAGAGGGAGCAGGAGGGGCCGCTCCTCGCTGCATGCGCTGTGCCTGTCCCTTGCACTTGGCTTGAGCACTTGCACGCCGCCGTTTGCCCCGTTCCTGCTTCTCGCCTCTCCCTCGGGGTCTCCCCTCGTTGCACAAGCAGCCAAAGGCTCTTTCCGCTTTTACGTGCGGGAGCTGAGGCCGGGCTCCGCGGCGCCCCGCTGTGCGCTCCGAGGCGCGAGGCCCTGCGCCCTGTTCTCTGCCAGCTGCGCCTTACGGTGCCGCGCAAGTGTCTGCGGGGGGCACCGCAGCAGAATCACCAGTATTCCTTCGCTTTATTGCACTAGGACCTGCTTTGTGCCCCAGGCAGCGCAAAGGAGACCCCACTGGGCATCCCTGGGCCGTGCCGAGGACCCGTGCGTGCCCGGTGCTTCCCACCAGCCCCTTGCGAGCTGTTCCCGTCTTGTTCGGCCGCGTAAAATGTGCTC
Organism: Nothoprocta pentlandii; assembly: GCA_013398315.1. Classification (NCBI taxonomy): domain Eukaryota; kingdom Metazoa; phylum Chordata; class Aves; order Tinamiformes; family Tinamidae; genus Nothoprocta; species Nothoprocta pentlandii. Next base: position 7,250 of record VZSG01001357.1, read on the forward strand.
GTCGCAGCAATTCCCCTTCCTGCCGCCTCCTCCTCCTCCTCCTCCTCCTCCTCCTCGCGCGGGGATGCGGCGGCTGCGCTCCAAGGTCGCCCGTGTTGCTGGATGACCTTGGCATGTTGTCCCTGGTGGGGCTGCGCTTCCTGCAGGAGCAAACAGGCGTTTTGCTTGGCAATGCTGGGGTTGGGTTCTCCGAAAATGCAAAATATGTGCGCTTGTTCCGAGTTTTCATTCCTGAAGCGCCTGGGAAGTGCGTGCCGGCAGCGGCTCTCCATGTATTCCGCTGCCAGCGCTCTCCCTGGCAAGCTCTGGTCACATCCCACCTCTGGCATTCCCTGGCACGGTGGGGAAAGGCACAAAAGTATCGCTTTATTTTATTGATTTATTGTGAATAAGGGAAGAAACAGCCAGGAGCAGCTCTGGGTCCTATAGCGTCCCATAGGCTCGGGATACCTTTGCGTTGCAAATGTGGCACCTTCCAGTGGCTCCGTCCCCTCCTGGAAATGCAGCAAGGGTTAAATTGTTGATGCATCAGCACAACCTGCGCTGGGGTCCTCTTGGTGCTGGGCTGGTGCCCCGGAGGCTGTGAGGGGTGCCGGGGTCACCGAGATGCTCGGGGTACCCGCGTTAATCCGGGGCCCCATGCAGGGTTTGTCCCTTGCTCCTGTGCACATCTGGCTGCCGGGAGCCGGCTGCGCACATCTGGTGGGGAAAGGCCCCTTCCTTTAGTCAAGGGGTCTGGTTTAAAAACTAATCCGATTTTAACGCTAATCCTGTTAACATTGAGATCAGGATTAATTCTGCCTTAATCGGGATAATCCTGACAATGTGGAGCATTAGACATCGGTTGAATTATTGTTGCCGTGAGCAGCGGGCTCTTAATTCGGCGGCGAGACCCAGGCGGGGCCAGCGGGATTGGGAATGGGATGGCCCTGGCCACCTGCGCTGGGGGCGGCGCATGTGATACCATGCCATCGGATGGTGGCCCCCATGGGAGCACCCAGGACCTCTCTCCTTCTTGATCCCCCGTTTCCGCAGCCCGGTCGCTTCCCAGTTGCCGCCTGTTTTGCCCTCTGCTGCTTCCTGGTGCACGGAGCACGTGGAAACACGGGGCTGCTGCCCAGAGCTGGCACTGGCGGTGGCAAGTGTCCCCTTACCCGGGCTCTGCTCCTCTTACCAAGGAGCCGTGGGCTCGTTGCTCTCGAGGAGCATCAATAATGAAGCGGCGGCCGCTTCGTTGGGGAGGAGCGGAGCGCTCGGACGCGCTGGCGCCGCTCGGCTCCTCTCCCGCTTTGCAGCAAGGTTCCTCGGTGGCACGAGCTGGTGGCACCGCGGTGGCCGCTTCTGGTGCCCGGGTCGGGCTGTGTCCTGCCGGGGTCCCCTCCTGGGCAGGCAAGGGCAGATGCTGCCGAGGGCTGGGTTGAATTACGGCCAAATTGGTTCTTCCCGACCCCAGGCAAACAGATGGGAACAGGTTGGCCGGGCTGAAACACTGCAGTGGCCCTGAGATGGGGAAGGCAGAGACACGGGAGGGGAAATGTTACCGAGGGCAAAACTGCTGGGAATGCTCCCACCTCCTCCCCGCTGGTTTCTTTAACAGCTCTTGGAGCTGCTTGGAAGGCGGGGAAAAAGTTTCAAATTTCAATTAAAAATTTCCTTGGAAATGTTGACAGCAGGAGAGCTGCGGGAGGGACAGATGTTGTTTTTCTTGCAGCTTTGCTAACAGCTCGGTTGGCGCTGACCCCGCTCGGAGTCAGGAGGGTGTGCGGAGCCACCCGGCCACTTGTGTCCCCGCGTTCCCTGCGCTCCAGCACCGGCATCCCGGCACGCGTGGCATTCCCGCCTGCCTGCAGGGAGAGGCTTTCCTGGGAAGCCAAGCTCCTCTGACATGCCGATTTATATATTTTTCCCCAAAGGCTGCAGCCGAAGAGCTCCCTGCCGGAGCTGTGTGGGGCATGGGGGCTGCAGCCGGCGCCAAAGCTTTTCCAGAGGAGAACAGGGAGCTTCTCCCCATCCCTTTGTTTCAGAAATCCAAGCAAAAGCAGCTAGAGGCTGGTGGGATCTGGTCCCCCCTAGCAAAGGGGAATGCACAAGCTCGCCGCGCTGCTGCCCGTGGCCGGCTCACCGTGCGTCACCAGATGGGCCCTGCAGCCGGACCCTGGTTTAGCTGGGGAGTGGGAGATTACGAGGAATTAATCCAGATCGGTGTCCGAGCCGGGGCTGCAGCTGGGGGGGGTTATTTACCCGGTAAATAACCAGTTGTGTTGCTCTGCCAGGGGCTGCGCCGGCCTCGCCAGCTGCTCCCGAGCGGCTCCGGGCTCCTGCTCCACATCCCTGGCCTGATACAACATGGGAACGGGCTGGAGATGCTGGACGTTGCCTGTGCGGCAGCTTGATGGAGTGGAGTAGCCGGCCGGGACCTTTGCAGGGCTCCGTCCATCTGTCCCTCCGTGCGTCCCCGGCGCACGGGCGGTGCGCGGCCAGCGCGCCTGTCCTCGGCGCATTCCAGCGCGTTATCTCTGCGAACGTGCCCGCATGGCGCGTGCGAAGGGGGGCCGGGGGCTGCTGCCCTCGCGCCCGCCCGCAGCTGCTGTCCGCGTGCCCAGCTGCTCGCGCCGAGCGCGGCTCCGCTCCGCCACCGCGGCCGCTGCGGCAGAGGCTGCGCTCGAGGCCACGCGGTGCCGGGGACGCTAGCGTGAAGGTTTATGCTGCCCGGCTGCGCGCTCAGGTCTGTGTTGGTGCTTTGGGGCTCCTCCAGCTGCTTTTGGGGGGTGTGCGGGCTGGCGTCTGTGCCGGGACAGGCTGCAAGCTCTGGGTGAGCCGGGTGGCACCTGGGCGGCGCAGGGAAGCTCCATGCACATCCCGGTGGGATGCGCCGGGGCCCAGTCGTGCCGCCTCGTTTCCATCAGATATATTATCCTCTTGCAAATGTTATCCTCTTGCAAATGTTATCCTGCTGCAAATGTTATCCTCGCTGTGGCTGCTGCACCCAAGCGCACCGCAGCTGGCGGAACAGACCCGGGGCGCTCGTGGGTGTCGCGGGGAGGGCTGGAGCCCGGGAGGGGAGGCGAGCAGAGGAACCTCCTTATCTGGCCGCGCTGATATAATGAAGCTGTTCTCAGCGCTGACAGTAATGGGATTGTTGGAAGTTTTAGACGCCAAAAGAATTGCTTAATTGTGTCTGTTTTTAGCTCTGGGGAGATAGGAGACAAAAGTCCTGAAATATCCCCCCTTTCCTCATCCCACGTCTTGCACATGAGCCGGAGCGGGGCTGAGAGGGGTTGCCTGTGACCCCGGGGTGGGGGGAGGTTATTTGGCTCCTGGGCACTCGCCCTCCTTCCCTTTCCCTTGGCGCCCCGCTCCGCGCTCCCTGCGCTCCAAAGCAGCCCCTCGGGTGCCCTGCAGAGCCCTGAGGCTGCTCGGGCACGAAGTGGGTCAAAGCCTGGCAGGTCAGGCCGGAGCTGCTGCCACAGGGGGTTCGGAGACGCCCCTGCAGCATCTTGGTGCCCAGGGAGAGCACAGGAGCCGCAGGGATCCCAGGGGATAAATCTGGATAGGGCCTGTGAGTTTTGGGCTCCGGAGCATTTTGGGCTCGCGGTGCTGGATGAAGCCGGGCAGGATGTGTGGGGGCCGCCTTGCCGGCTCACGCGGTATCTCGGAGCACGGATAAGGCAGTCGCGAGGCAGAGCATTAACCCCAATCCCTCCGTGCACTCCCTGCTCCGCCAAGACCCTGCGCTTCCCGGGATAATCGTCACAGCGGTGCCGCCCGGCTCTTCCCGGTGCTTCATCCCTCCGGCAGCACGGGGCCCGGTCCCGGACTCCTGGGCCCCACGTGCTCGGCCATGGTGTGCAGCGCAGGAGGGAGAGGCAGCAGGCGAAGCCCTTGGCTCCCTTGGGCTCCCGATGCAGGCTAATGAGCAGAACGGTCCCTCCTGGGCAAAAAACCCATTAATTTTCCTCCTGCTCTTTAGAAGGAAAAAAAATGTTGCCGGGTGATGTCATTGCTTGTGCTCTCAGGTGACCTTGGTGACTTGGGCCAGCCGAAGCCTTGGGGAGGAGGACGAGGATGGGACCGGGAAGCTCATCCCTCCCACCACCCCCCCGTGCCCGTGGGATGCGTCTCTGCGGATGCGGGAAGCGTGCCGGGATGCACGGAGCCGCAGCCCGTAGCAACAAGGATGCTCCGTGGCAACCGCAGCCTCGGCGTCCCGGAGTGTCACGGAGAGAGACAGATCCCCGCCCTCGCTGCATCGATCTGCCCGTGATGATGATGATGATGGTTTTTTTTTTTCCCCAGACAAAACACGCCTTGGGGAGGGGATGTGCTGAGCCCTGTGCGATCAAACTGTCTTTGGCCTTGGGTTGTAGCTCAGCTTGCAAAGCCCAGCCCAGGCTGGGTGCTGATGGGGGGCAGCACTGTGAAACTGGGGTGGTTTTGTCCCCAGCGCTGGAGACTTGGTGACTCCAAGTCCTTGAGGGCTCCCAGCTGCCTGTTCTGGGTCTGAAGTTGCAGGTTTTTCTCTGGAATACATTCCTGGGAGAAAAAAAAAATGGACATCTGTCACCTGGGAAGATGCAGATCAGAACCAGCTCTCATGGCCCTGCAGGGCACAGGCTGGTTCCTGCGCCCAGTGTCGAGCTGCTGGGAACAAATACCTGGGTGCATTTTGTGCAAAAACAACAGAAATAGGCAGTCAATTTTCCAGCAATTAGCTACAGAGAGAGCATTTCAAGTCATAGGAAACCCCGCCCCGCAGGATTAATTAAAGCCTCCAATTAATGCCTAATTTAAATGATGATGATGGCTGTTATCATTTCGTATTGATTTTTTCCCTTTCTGCTCTTAAAATAGAGCTGCTGTCCCTTCCGAGCTGCCTTTTCCACACCCCGGGAGCTGTTTGTTCCCTGCCGTTGATTTGCCACGGTTAAGCGTGTGCACGGAATGGGGCTTGGCGCCGCGCCGGGCAGGCTCGCTCCGCACGGAGCTGGATGCTCCGTGTCCCACGGGCTCCGATGTCCCCATGTCTGTCCCGTGTCTGCCCTGCACCGGGATGCTGTGGCTCTGTGGATGCAGCTCCTGGCCACGGTCCCCAGCTGGGGCCACAGACGGGACTTGGCGACGTGCGCGTAGAGAAGCCTTGTCCGTAGCCGGGCTGCTTGCACGCAGGATATATACCTGGCCGTGTGAAATTGGACTCCCAGCATATTAAATTTTTACTACTGTAAACCCAAGCCCATTACGTTCCCCCAGCTCGGGCAGCCGTAAACCTTGCTGCTTCCAGAACCAGCCGGGCATTTATGTTTCCCGGGAGCGCCTCCGTTGGCGTAATGGATGTCTAGGCTCCCGTAATTGCAAAGGTTATCGGATGTTCCCGCGCTCGCGTGCGAGCCCTGCCTCGCGTGCAGAGCAGCTCTGCGTGGGTTCATTTCCATGGGTTGCGGCGGAGGTGCCTGGAATGGCGCTGGAGGCTTTGGGATGCCGAGCGCTGCAAGGCGCGAGCGCGCCGCGGTGCCGGGCGAGGGGCGTTGAGTGCTCGTGTGTGCTCGGAGCAGGGGATGGAGGAAGCCTGGAGTTGTTCCTGCCTCCGGACGGTGCTGGGGGGCTGAGCACCTCCCCTGCTGCCGCCTCCCCGTGACCTCTCCCTCCTCCCTCTGCAGACACGGAGCTCCCGGCATTCCCAGGGCTCCCAGCCCGGCTTGGCCGACCAGGCCAAACTCTCCTTTGCCTCGGCCGAGTCCCTGGAAACCATGTCGGAAGCGGAGCTGCCGCTGGGCTTCAGCAGGATGAACCGGTTCCGGCAGAGCCTGCCGCTGTCGCGCTCGGCCAGCCAGACCAAGCTGCGCTCGCCAGGTACCGTCGCCCTCGCCCGGCACTGCCGGCAGCCGCGGGGGGCTGCAGGGCTCCCGCTTTGGGCACAGAGCCCCCCAAACCCTCTAGTTTGGCCCCTTGCTGCCGAGCCGCGCTCCTCGGCAGCGCTCCGCGCCGCCGCTCACTCCTCGCTCCGCTTCCAGGGGTCCTGTTCCTGCAGTTCGGTGACGAGACGAGGCGCGTCCACATCACCCACGAGATCAGCAGCATGGACACGCTGCACGCCCTCATCGTGCACATGTTCCCGCAGAAGCTCACCATGGGCATGCTGAAGTCGCCCAACACGGCCATCCTCATCAAGGACGAGGCGCGCAACGTCTTCTACGAGCTCGAGGACGTGCGGTGAGGCTGCGGGATGCTCCCGCGGGGCTTTTTCCTCCTCCGACTGCTGCTCTGCCTGCAAGGATGGGCCAGTGCCTTCCTTTGCTACTGGGGGGTCCAAAGACCTTTGCAACGGAGGAGGGTTTTCTTGGAGGTGATGCAGGGACCAAAGGCCACATGAGGGTCTTGGGAAGAACCTGGAAAAACTAGGACAATATTTGCTCATCTCTGCAAAGCCTGACCCAGGAAAACCTGGGAAACCATGGAAACTGTTGGGCCGACTGCTCCTACTGCTGGCATATGAGATTGATTTCCCTTTCTTTGAGGGCTTCAGAGAAGATGAAATTAGTAGGATGGGAGCAGAAGGATGTGGGTGCCGTGGGGGCTGGCAGGGCGCCCCACGACGTGCCTGGCTCACAGCTCTCCCTCTCCTTGCAGAGATATCCAGGACAGAAGCATCATCAAGATCTACCGCAAAGAGCCGCTCTACGCCTCCTTCCCAGCCTCGCACCTCACTAACGGCGACCTGCGGGTAAGGGGGGCACCCGTGTGTCCGTGGGGTGCCACGTGCCCGCCCTGCGTCCCCGGGCTGCGGTTGGGGAAGAGGGATGCGACGGAGCCTGAGAGGCTGGTGATGGGCGCAGGAGCGGTGGCTGCTTCCCCACGTCCCGGGTGCTCCAGTTACTGTTAAGTGAATGGATGTGGAGAGTAACGGCTGGTAGGGAATTCATCCGGAGGTGCGGATGCCCACGCGGTGCGGGTGCGCACAGGGAGCACACGGGTGCGCACAGGGAGCACACGGGTGCACACAGGGAGCACACGGGTGCATGGCTGTGCACGTGCATGCAGAGCATCCCACCTCAGCCTCCTGAGCGGGGACCCCAACGTGCGCCCTGTCCGGGGGTCACCGCGGTGGGCAGAGCCGGGCGAGGGGCCGCGGGCGGCCGAGGCTCACGGTGTCCCCCCCTTGCAGAGGGAGATGGTGTTTCCGTCGCGGGAGTCGTCGCCCACGCGCCGCCTCAACAGCCTCTCCCCGGCCTCGCACCTGGCCTCGGCCTCGCCGCCGCCCGCGCTCCAGGCGGCCTCGCCGTCCCGCTCGCGCATGTCCTACAGCGGCGGCCGCCCGCCCTCCTACGCGGGCAGCCCCGTGCACCACGGCGAGCGGCTCGGCGGCCTCCCGCCCGCCGCCGGCGTCTCGCCCAGCCCCAGCGCCATCCTGGAGCGCCGCGACGTGAAGCCCGACGAGGACCTGGCCGGCAAGAACGTGATGCTGGTGAAGAACGAGGGGCTCTACGCCGAGCCCTACGGCATGGTGCACGAGGGCCGCCTGAGCATCACGTCCACGCAGTCGCTGGCCGGCATGGCCGAGCCCTTCGGCTACCCCGGCGGGCTCTACAAGAGGGGCTCTGTGCGCTCGCTCAGCACCTACTCGGCGGCCGCGCTGCAGACGGAGCTCGAGGAGAGCCTGTACAAGCCGGGCGCGCCGGTCTACGGCGACGCGTACGGGCCCGGGCTGCCCTTCCGCATGCCGCCCTCGTCGCCGCAGAAGGTGCCCGACGGGCGCCTGGTGGATGTGCCGCCCGGGCAGAGCCCCCACAGCCCCTACTCGGGCCCGCCGAGCCGCTCCTCGCCCGTGCGCCAGTCCTTCCGCAAGGATTCCTGCTCCTCCGTGTTCATGGAGAGCCCCGTGAACAAGCCGCGCAACCCCGGTGCCGCCGGCGCCGCCGAGCTCTTCCCAGGCCCCGGCGAGCGCCCGCTCTCCGCCTTCGGCTCTCCGGTGCCGGCGGCCAAGGACGCTGAGACGAGGTGAGGAAGACACTCAGCGTGTGCCCAGCGTGTGCCCGGGCGGCTGGAGGTGCCGCCGGGGTGGGCTCAGCCCCCGCGGCTCCAGGAGCGGGGAAAGGATGAGTCCCAAATTGTGCGGCCCCCATGGAGCAACTTGGAGGCGGTCGGGGAGGATGGAGCAGGGACCGCGGGGACATCGTGGTGCTGCTGTGTCACCATTCCCAGCATGGGGAGTGAGCGCTCCTGGTGCCATGAGGGTGGAGGGGGGGGTCTTGCAGGGACCCTGCGGTGGGTGGGTGGGTGATGGGGCCACCCTGGGTGCTCAGGCGGCCCCTCTCGCAGGGAGCGCATGGAGGCCATGGAGAAGCAGATCGCCAGCCTGACGGGGCTGGTGCAGAGCGCCCTGCTCCGCGGCTCCGAGGCCGAGACCCCCAGGTACGGAGGGGAGCGGGACACGCGGTGGGGGGCGGCAGCCCCTGTCGTGTCCCTGCTCGTGGCGCTGGGGAGGATGCGGGTGCCTCGTCCCCGCTCACCCCCCTCCTCTCTCTTGTCGCAGTGAGAAGACGGAGACCACGAACGGCGGGACCCCCCCGTCAGTGTGTGAGTGAGCAGAGGGGCAGAGCCAGCCCCCGGCGCCCCGGCCCCAGGCCCTCGTTGGGGCTCCCTCTTGGAGCCTGTGGGAGTTTGCACAGAGCCGTGGTCCTGGGGAGCCCTGCGGAACTGGGGAGACGCTGTGGGCAGAGCCCGGGAGGGGGCATTCCCTGGGAGCAGCACATGCCCCGGGATGGGGAATCTCCTCCGTGGAGATGAAGGGCCCAAACCCAAGGGGAGAGCAGAAATGGGGGTAGCAAAGGGGCTGGGACAAGAGTCCCCTGTGCCCTGAGGCTGGGGGACGGGCCAGGCAAGAGGGGTCCTGGGCTGGGAGCCGCAGGGACAGCGAGGGGGTGACGCTGCCCTTAGCCCCCGTGCTTTCCCTCGGTGCAGCAGCCAGCCGGAGCGGCACGGGGACGCCGGTGCCCCCGCCGCCCTCGGCCACGAGCACGCCCGCGGGCCAGCCCACGGCTGTCACTCGCCTGCACATGCAGCTGCACCTGCACGACCTGCAGCAGAACGCCAGCGACCTCCGCAACCAGCTGCAGCAGCTCAAGAAACTGCAGGTGGGTCAGGTTGGTCCCACCGGGAGCCCTGCTGCGGACCCCAGCCCATGCCAGGGCATGGAATCCCATCCCTCTTTCCTTGCGGAAAAGTCTCTGTGGAAAAGTCCTTGTCTTCGTGTGGCCGGAGCTTGCTCTGTGAGGGGTGCTTGTGCAGGAGGGCGCTTCACTAAGCGCGAAGCCTGGATGGCATCTGGGGCCTCGATGCAGACCCAAAGGTCTCATGGCCCGTTTGTCTCGTCTGCAGCTGCAGAACCAGGAGACGGTGAAGACCATGCTGCGGCGGACGGAGACGGAGATCAGCGTGCGGGTGACGGACACCATGCGCAAGCAGGAGGACCCGCTGCAGCGCCAGCGCAGCTTGGTGGAGGAGGAGCGGCTGCGCTACCTCAACGAGGAGGAGCTCATCACCCAGCAGCTCAAGTGAGAGCCCCTGCTGCTTGGGGCCCCCCGAGGCGCCGGCACTCACCTTGGGTTGGGGTCCTTGCATGCCAGGTCGTGCACGGCGTAAATGGCATCCGTGTGTGGGGTCCCCTGGAGCGATGCGGGAAGGTGTCACGTCCCCAGCCCCGCTCTGCGCCTCGCCGTGCAGTGCAGACACGAGCAGGGGACACCTGCACTGCTGCTCTGCCCAGCCCCAGCGTCACGGTGACATCCTTGCCCTGCCTCTGTGTTTGCAGTGACCTGGAGAAGTCCGTGGAGAAGATCCAGAAGGATTTAGCCCACAACCACCGGCTCATCCCGGTGCAGGAGCTGGAGGAGAAGGCCGTGGTGCTGAAACAACTTGGGGAGACCCTGACAGACCTCAAAGGTGAGTGGCAGCGAGCACAGGGGACACCCCGCGGACCCACAGGGCTGGCACGTGGCATCTGCTGCCATCTCCCTGCTCCATCCGTGCTGGCGGGAAGCTGTGGGCCTGGCGGCAGCTCCGTTGGGTGCCCCGGGTCGCTGCTTGGTTTGTGCTTGCGTGCCAGGCACCCCCGGTGCTCACGCGCTTTGCCGACCTGCTTCCCATGCGCCTGGGCCACCGGCCCGTGGGACAGGCACCTTCATGGCCTCAGCGTGTGCCTGTGTCCCCAGGGAGCTACGCCGCTGTCCCTGCACGGCCGCACTGCTGTCCCTGCACGTCTCTCCCTGCACGGCTGCGCTGCTCTCCCTGCAGCTGCCGTCCCTGGGACAGTGCTCCCCTGGGAGCCGCGTCCCTGCTCGCTCTGCTGTCCCCGACCATCCTGCACGCGCTGCCCGCTGCCCCCCGACAGCTCGTGGCTGTGCCAGCCGCAGGGTGGGCCGTGGCTCCCGCCCACCCTGCGCACGCTGCCTTTCCCTCTCCTCTCTATCCTGCGTTTTGCAGGCAGATGCGTGCGGCGCTCGGATGCGCAGGGCCAGAGTCCCTGTGTCCCCAGGCCACGGCCACAGTGGATGATGATTTGATGGACAAGGGGCCCAGGGGGCCCTGGGGGTGTGGGGCAGAGGTGCAAACAGCTCCTTTCCCCCCCCAGCCTTTATAAAAACCGAGGCTGACGCTGAGCAGCCCGGACAAGCGAGCGGAGCGCGGCAGGGAGCCAGCTCACCAGGGCCGCCGTCCAGGCTGAGCAGCCTCCAGGGCGCATCCCGCTCCGTGCGGCAGGGCGCGCGTGCCGCGGGAGCGAGGAGCGGGCCCAGGGGACAGCGCGGGGGGCCCGCGGCGCCGCCGTGACCCCCGCCGTCCCGCCGCAGCCCAGTTCCCCAGCCTGCAGAGCAAGATGCGCGTGGTGCTGCGCGTGGAGGTGGAAGCCGTCAAGTTCCTCAAGGAGGAGCCCAGCCGGCTGGACGGGCTGCTCAAGCGCTGCAAGGCGGTCACGGACACCCTCGCACAGATCCGCAGGTGAGCGCCGCCGCCGCGGCCCCCCAGCCCTGCTCTGCACCCCGCAAATAACCGCCTCGTCCCTCTGCGCACGCCGGAGGATGCGGCTCCGATGAAGGAAATCGCCCTCCGTATCTAACGATAGTTGTCACGGGGAGGCCGTGCCGGCGCCGAGCCCGCCTGCCTGCTCGCATTACGAGACCCTTGGTGATCGCTTGTAGCTTGGCCAAATTGGAGGAGGAATGCTCCGTCGCCGGGGCTCGCCTCGGGCTCTTCTCTAGCCTGGTTTTCTAGGGAAATGAGCTTCTATGATCACTCAGTGTATGAATCTGCCTACCTGTCATTCCCCCTTTCCTAATAACTCCTGAATCCAGTGGCCAGCTGCAGCCAGATTGAACAGAGGAGCAGAATTCTGGGCGATGCCCGTTTCTCATGAGTTTCATCACGGTGCACGTCCAGGTGGAGGGCACGGGTGCTGCTCCTTCGTAGCTGCCGGAGAATCCAAAGCTCCGGCTGCGAAACGCAGGCGTTGGGGAGAGCGGGCTGGGGACGGGGCTGGGGGTCGTGTCCGTGCCGCACGGTGACCTGGTGCCTTCCGTGTCCCCGCCAGGCAAGTGGAGGAGGGCGTGTGGAGCACCCCGAACAGCCTCAGCCAGTCGCCCAAGAAAATCGCCCCCGAGAGCGACTTCAGCAAAGGGCTGGATTTGGAGACCCCGCCGAGCCCCCCCGTGAGCCTCCATCACCTGCCGCCCGTCCCGGAGCCCCTGGGCATGGCCGGCTTCGGGCACAGCCCCCCGCAGAGCCAGAGCCACCCCGGCAAGAGCAATAACCCTGCCCGCGCTCCGGAGATGGTTCCTGCCAAGACCCAGACGGGCCCGGAGCCCCCGAGCAAGAAGAGCGCCGACAAAGCCGTCTCCGTGGAGGTGAGCGTGCCGGGCAGGCTCCTGCCAGGGTCCCCTCTACCGGCGCTGTCCCTCGGGAGCATCCTCAGGTTGCACATGGACAAGCCGGGATGTGCAGCACGGGAGCCGCGCGCGGGGCGGGTTGGGGGGTCCTGGTCCCGTCCCCGCCGCGAGGGCGGCCGCTGCAGCGCGCTCCGTCGCTCGCAGGCTGCCGAGCGCGACTGGGAGGAGAAGCGCGCGGCGCTGACGCAGTACAGCGCCAAGGACATCAACCGCCTCCTGGAGGAGACGCAGGCCGAGCTCATGAAGGCCATCCCCGACCTGGAGTTCGCGGCCAAGCACAAGCAGAGCGCCGGCAGCGCTGCCTCCACGCCAGAGCACAAGCCCTCCAAGGCGCAGCACGCGACGAAAGCCACGGGCAAGGGGGACCCCAACGGCCGCCGGGGCTCAGGTACCGCGCGGGGACGGCGGGGGACCTGGGACACCTGGGAGCACAGAGTGTTGTGGTTGGAGCACAGTGTTGTGGTTGGAAAAGACCTTCAAGATCATCAAGCCCAAAATCTAGGGTGGAACGGGGGCAGGACTTGTGCTTTCTCCACGGATCTCTTTCTGCTCATGGCCTGGCTGTGTCCTCACTGTCCTTGTCCTGCTGTCACTGTGTGTTTCCCCGGGCACAGTGGTGGTGCCTCGAGGGGAGCTCTTCTAGACGAGGGGGCAGGAGCGGCGTCCAGGCTGTTGGATTGGGGAAGGGGAAGGGTTCTGCTCTCTCACCGTGTCTTCCGTGCCCAGATGAGCTGACGGTGCCCCGGTACCGGACTGAGAAACCCTCCAAGTCGCCGCCGCCTCCCCCTCCTCGCCGGAGCTTCCCCTCGTCCCACGGGCTCACCACGACCCGCAGCGGCGAAGTCATCGTCACCAGCAAGAAGGAGCCTGGTTTCATGAAGGTAGGGAGGCCCTCGTGGTGGCGGTGGCTGGAGCTGCCGTGCACGGGCCTGGCCCCTCATCCGTCCCGCTCTCCCCTTGCAGAAGGCCGAGTCGGAGGAGCTGGAGACGCAGAAGCCCCAGGTGAAGCTGAGACGGACGGTGTCGGAGGTGGTCAGACCTGCTTCCACGCCCCCCATCATTGCCTCTGCCATCAAAGATGACGATGATGAGGACCGCATCATTGCGGAGCTGGAGGTGAGTGTGGCAAGGGCTGCAGAGAGCCCTCGGCTCCCGGGACAGCAGCTCCGGCTTGGTCCACGTTGTGGCTCTAGACGTGACCGGGACGGGAGTAGGGAACTGGTGGGTAAAGGAGCGTCTGAAGCCCTGGGCCTGCAGCGGGTCCCCCTGCTCCTGGTCCCACCTGCAAGAACGTGGCACTGTGGAGATGGGCCACACGAAGCGGCTGCAGCTGGCGGGAGTGCGGTGCTCCTGGCGCTCGCTGCCCGCTTTACCAGCCCTCTGCGGCGCTTCCAGTCTCGCGCTCCAAGACTCGTTGTCTTTAGTGCTGTGCAGCTTTGGCTGGAGGTTCTTTGGGTTTGGTCGCCCGGCGTCCTGCAGAGAGGCCACCTGAGATGCCCTTCTGGGGCTCTGCATTGTGCTCCCCGCCAAGCCAGGTACTGCCCCACAGCCAGCCCCATGCGTTTGCCAAGAGCAAGGTGCCCAGGTGCCCTGCGGATCCCAGTGGCTCCCATTAGGATCCAACTAGGAGCAGCTTCATGGGCAAGTCATGCCTGCAGCCTCCTTGCAGAAGCACCAAGGCTCCTCGTCCCCTTGTCACGCCAAGGAGCTGGCGGTGATGGGGCAAACCCAGGCCCCATCTCAGAACCAGGGACCTTGATGTGTCCAGGCTGAGCGCGCTGCTGGGGACAGCCCAGGGACGGCGTTTCCCTGGCTGGTCCCCTGTCTCCTTGGAGAGCGGCTGGAAAAGGTTCAGAGGAGCAGCTCCATGGTGGTGCCTCCATGCCCAGGCTCCGCTCAGTGTCACACACGTGTTGTCCCCGAGAGCAGCAGATCCCTTGCTACCAGTGGTCACCGAGCCCTGAGGAGCATCCCAGCGAGCGCAGCCTCTGCCGCCCTGCACCTCCCGGCTCCAACGCGCCCTGTTTGACTCCCCAGGTGTTTCAGAGAAGCTCAGCCTCCCCTTTCCTCCCCAAGCTCCGTTTCGAGCCGCTCGTGGCTGCCGTCTCCCCTGGGCACGCAGCCTTGTGGCCCAACGGAGCCTCCGGTGCAGCCCAAGGATGGAAGGTAACAGCTCCGAGCCCTCCTCCTGCCTCCCGGGCTCCCGCTGCACTTTAACCAGCCTCATCTCCAGCCTCCTTTTAACTCTTTTTCTCTCTCCATCTCCTCTGGTTTAACACACTAATGGCTCTCTTCACTCTTGCTCGCGACCCCACGTGCAACCCTGGCACAGCACAGGACCGGGCACTAACCGTGGCACCCCCTGTGCCTGCAATCCGGGGATGCTCCTGCACACGCCAGCCCCTGGATGGGGAAAACACAGAGGGCACCCCCTGAATTGTGCATGGGGAGGGTGCCTGGTGACTTGTCCGGGAGGGTGTCACTGCCACGAGGGTGTCACTGTGGCGGGTGATGCATGAGGAGCCCCTGCCACGTGCATGATGCTGGCACAGGGCGAAGGGGCCCCGTGTGCCTCCCTCCCTGCCCTTCACCTTCCAGGGAGGGAGGAATCGGAGATGCCTGGAAGGTGGATGGGATGGAGCAGAGGGTGCCCGTGGAGGGGGACAGGAGAAAAGATGCAGAAAGGACCTAGCCAAGGGGAGCAGCAGGGCTGGGTGGGCTGCAGCCGTGGCAAGGGGACAGGACAGGCCCCGGGGGACACGGTGATGCAGAGCAGCTTCCCGTGTTCCAAAGGGGCCGCACGGTTTGCTTGCACCCTGCAAAGGCCTCCATGGGTTCCCATCCTCGCCCCATCCCTGGCAGGGGACGCAGAGGCCCCTCTCTGTCACCATGCTGTGACGGAGGCTGTGGTGCCACCGGCCGGTCACCGCAGTGCCACCTGCCCCACGGCGACGGGCCCCTCTCCTCGGGCTGGGCCCGTCCCAGGCTGCAGGGGCCACCTCTTTTGGAGAGCGTTTGTCTCCCGCAAACCCTTCCACCGCCTGCGCTGGCCTCCCCGGGGGACGTGGCACGGTGTCGTCCCCAGGGAATGTGGCATGGTGTCATCCCCGGGGGACGTGGCACGGTGTCATCCCCGGGGGACGTGGCGTGGTGTCGTCCCCAGGGAATGTGGCATGGTGTCATCCCCGGGGGACGTGGCACGGTGTCGTCCCCGGGGGACGTGCGCTCTCCCCATCGCGGCAACAGAGATGCAGGGGGAAGGGGGACAGTGTTTTCCTGGTGGCCTCTCAGCACTCAGGGCTTTAAAGGTCTCGCTGTCCTTTGCAGTGGATCTTCCCCTGCCCTTGACTCTCATTTCCAAAGGAATTGGAGCAATTTAGTTGTGTGCATGAGTCCCGTAGCCTCCTAAAGCCAAGGGAGGCTGGAATCTCTCTCTGTGTGTGAAAAATCGGAGGTGCCCAAGTGGCTGGGCCTGGGCGAGAGCCAAGCGCATCCCCTCGCAGCCTTGGTCTGCTTCCCAGCACATCCTAACGTGTCCGCCTTCCCCTCCCAGGAGCCGGAGCGCACGGGGGCTCCGGGGAGCGGCGCGGTCTCCCTGCCGCGGATCGTGCTCTCCGAGTGGGTGTCCCAGCCGCCTTCCCCCGAGGCGGAGCCGGAGGCCGCGCAGGGATCCGGCACCGCGGGCCGCGAGGACGGCGCCGGCCGCGGCGGAGCCGGAGCGGAGCGGGTGCCGGTGCCTTGGGGAGCACCAGGGCGCTCTGCGGAGGTGCCCTTGCCGGGCGGGCTCCAGGGCCGCCCCCACGAGCAAGCGAAGCGCCGGGCACCTCTCGGCGCCGTGGAAGCATCCCCGGCCACGCACGGAGGCGTTTGGGCGCTGGGCAGCGACGGGCCGTGTCCCCCGAGGCCCCAGGGCCCCCAGCCCCGTGGCGAGGGAAGAGGCCCCGCAGCGGTGAGCGCTCCTGCAGAAGGCGGCGGTGGCGGCACCCCGGCCCACGGGGACGCTGCGCATCACGGCAGCGGAGCGGGCGCGCGGGAGGTCACTGCTCCTGCCCAGATCCTGCCCCTGCCAGAGCCCAGGTCTTCCCTAGGCACCGACCCGGAGCAGCAAGGGAGCGGAGAATCCCAGGCTGGGCATCCCAAGGCACCAGCTCCAGGCCGGAGCAGCCTCCGTCTTCCCGCTCGGGGAGAGACAGCCGGGATGGAGCCCGGCATAGGAGGGATGACAGCAGCAGGTCCCTGCGCCCTGGGTCCTCGGGGAAGGCGCCCAGAGGACGCGTGTCCTCCCCACTCCATGACCCCACGCAGCCAAGAGATTTGTGAAGGCACCTACCGGAGACTGGACAGCCTCGAGGAGACCATCCGCGAGCTGGAAATCACCATCAACGAAATCAGCAGCCACGCGGCCATCGAATTCGTGTTCCCCAAGCAGCTTCTAGCAGCGGAGGGCTCCGAGGATGCCAGCAGAGGCAGGGAGGCCGCTCCGGGGCGTCTCGCACGCGGCGCCTGTGCCCGTGGCCCTGCCCTGCATCTCCACGAGGCCAACGATGCTCCGGAGAGCCCGCTGGCGAGCAAGAGCAAACCAGCCGTGCGCCCGAAGCCGCCGCCGCCCCCGGGCAGCCTCCAGGTTCATTTTCTGTTATGCCTCTTGCTCTGCTCTACCCTCAGATTCGCTCGGGCACCTTCTCTTCCTCCGTCTACCTGCCCCTCTCTGCATCTGCCTCCGGACAGGGCTGAGCTCTGAGCTCCTCTCCCTGGGGCAAGGACGGCTGAGAGGAGCGAGCGGGATGCGCGCGGTGATGGGGACGCTCGGGAAGCTGCTCTTCTCTCCTTCCTTTTTCCTTTCACTCCGCATAAGCACTTTCCCGACTAACTGCAGTTTAAGTGTCGCTGCAAAGCAGCAGATGTTTCTCCTAATTAAATCACAGCGCGGGCCCCCTCAAGCCATCCAAATTGGTTTCTGTTGGAATCTGCAGCAGCCGCGCGGCTTGCTGAATAGCTGGGGAAAAAAAAAAGAAAAGAAAAAAGGGTGGAAAAAAGCCCTCAGCCGCACAGGAGTCGTCCTCCTCCTTTCTTAACGAGCAGTGCTCATCAATGCATCTCCCTTTTCGTTTGCAGCAATTAGCTCTGCCCCGCTGCTCACTTACGCCCCGGCCCCCTCCCCGGCGCGCGCTGCGTAAGCGGCCCTTGCGCAGGGGGGAGCTGCAATTTCCTCCTGTGGAGAGTCCTTGTGCAAACCCGGAGCCGAGCTGCGAGAGGGATTTATTGCTGGGGTGGATGCGCGCTGGGGGCTCGCAAAGCAAAGCCCAAATCGGGGCTTGGTAGGAGCGGCTGCGGAGCTGGCCTTGCTCTGGGCGCTCCTTAAATAGGAGTCGGAGAGGGCGAGTCTTGCTCCAGGTTTCCGGGCTGGTGCTGCTTGGATGCAAAGGCCAAGACCCAGCTGGGTTGGTGTCCAGGGTGGAATGTGCTGGGGGCGGGAATGGCAGCTTTCTGGGGCAGCCTCGGAAGGGCCGTTTTTGCCACTTTATTCATCTGCTCGAAAGATTTGCTCCCAGTTACTCTGTCACTGCTGTTCTTGCAAGCCCTTGTATCTCGATCTATGCAAGACAGTGAATAAAAACCTCTGTATTCCCACTGCTGGTGCCTCCACCTGGAATCTGTTTCTGTCTCGTGCCGCCTCTTTCCCTTTCTCCGGGCTGGGCATCCCCTCCGTGGACAGGGATGCCCTGCTCCCACTCTCCGCCTCCTGTTTGCACTGCCTGCCCCAACCTGCCCCGTTCGGCTCTGCGTCCCCGAGTCCTGGCCGGCCTCCGAGCTCCCTGGAATGGGTGCATTTCTCCTGGGAACGTGGATCTGGTGTCTTTGTTAACATGGGCACCAGCTGCAAGGTGCCTGCAGGACACCGGGGCTGGGGTGAAGGTGCCAGGACCCGATGCATCCCGCACGCAGTGCCCGGCTGTGGGAAGAGCTTGCACATTGGCACATAATGCACGTTATTTTCCTGCTGTTTTTAACCCCTCTCCCCCATTTCTCTGCCTCCTCAGAGTGGCGGCGTCTCCATCCCAGCCATGAAGATGGTGAACCCGGCGTCCAGGCTGAAGCAGAGCCAGCAGGGCAGCCCCGACAAGAGCAAGCACATAAAGCAGCGAATGGAGTACATGAGGATCCAGGGACAGCAGCAGGTAGTTTATCTCTAGAGCCGCCTCGCCGGCTCTGCTCGAAGCAGCGTGAGCTGCAAGCGAGCCCGGATCCTGCTTGGTCCGCACGGTCCGCAGGGGTGGTGGGCAGAGGGGTCTGCCCTCGCTAGGTGCCCTTGCTGGCACTGCTGAGGGCCTGGGGACCTGCTGCTGGACGGGAGGTCCCTTGTGTTGTCTGGGCACGATGGTTTCTTGGGCACGGGGACACCACCCTGCGCCTTTGATGCGGCAGGAGGTCCCCGAGTGCCAGGACTGAGCCCCGGGCTGAGCGTGGGGCAGGGGCTGAGACGCCCTTGTCCCCAGGGACCCATAGACCTCTCCGAAGAGCATCTTGGGCTCTGGTGACGAGAGGCTTGGTGTCGCGAGGAAGGCGTCTGGTGCCGCCTGAGGCTGCGGCGGCCTCCCCGCGTCCCCAGCGGCGCCGCAGTGACCCGCATTGCCCCTCGAGCGGGTGCACCCCCAAAACGCAGCTTCCGGAGCGCCGTGGCCCTCCTCGCCTCCGCACCGGTGTCCCCCTGTCCGTGGGCGCTGCAGGGCTTGGGGACAGCCCCGAGTCCACAGGGGCAGCTTTCCCTGCGCGGGGGCAGCGGGGCTCATCCCGCCCCGTCCTCCCTTCCCTCCCCGTTCTGTGTGTCCCTCTCTTTCCCCGGGCCTGTCTTGAGCAAACCTCCCAATAAATCCATTTTTGCTCCTTCTCTTGGAACCGCACACCCTGTCAGATGAAGCCATGTTTTTTTTCCCAGTTGCCTCCAACTGTAGCTGGGGGAAGCGGGGGACAGATTTCATGCAGCTTGGGCAAACATGAGCAAAACGGGCAGCTCCGTCCTCCCTTGCTCCATCCTCCCTGGCCCGTGCCGTTGGCCCGGCCTAGTCCTTCGTGTAGCCTCTGGTGCTCCAGGTTGGAGCCGCACACAGGTGCCAGCCACAGCTGCAGGCAGGGTGGTGCTGAGTCCCGTGGCGCATCCCCGTGGCGCATCCCTGTGGTGCATCCTTGTGCTGCATCCCCATGGTGCATCCCTGTGCACCCATGGTGACAATCGCCTGCATCCCAGCTTGGGAGCCTGCAGACAGGTCCAAGCGGGACGCTCCGGCCCCTGGACCCGGTGGCTGCAGTTTCGGCGCGTGCAGGTTTCCGTATCCCCAGTGCAGGGGCGAGGG
Source organism: Nothoprocta pentlandii (assembly GCA_013398315.1). NCBI lineage: Eukaryota > Metazoa > Chordata > Aves > Tinamiformes > Tinamidae > Nothoprocta > Nothoprocta pentlandii. The sequence continues at coordinate 26,538 of VZSG01001357.1, forward strand.
GTGCAGGTTTTGATCCCCCCTGGGCACCCAGCACCCGCAAGGGCCGTGAGAGGGGTGGGCAAGCGGCGCGCTGGCCCCGCGCCGCCCTCGGCACAGCTCCCCTCCTCACGCTTCGGGCAAGACCCCCACGGCCCGTGCCCAGCCCCGGTGCCAGTGCCACCGTGCGCCCGTGGTGCGATGGGACCACGTCCGCCCCGTCCCGTCCCGCGGCGCCGGCCCCGCGCGGCACCTGCTCGCTCTAACGCTGCCCTTCTTGTCCCCCCTCCCCGACTCTCTGCCCTCTCCCCCGCCTGTGTCTGCGTGTCCGTCCTCGTGCCCGTGTGCCCGGCGCTCTGTCTGCCCCGTCCTGCGCAGTGACGCGCGGGACCGCCTCGCCTCGTGCTCTCTTTGTGGTCGACCCTTCCCAGCTGCTTGACCGCAGGCCTAAATCACCGCTGCTTCTGAACAAACTCGTGTTTTTCGGTTGTTCTTTCCTTTTCTTTTTCCTTTCTGGTCTTTCTTTTGGTCTTCTACGAAACTGTCTGACTCTCCTCCCCTCTTCCTCCTCCTCCTCCTCCTCCTTGAATCTTACTTTTCTTTCTAGGCCGCTAGAGCATCTAAAGAGGCCAGCGAGGCCTCCCCTGCAGTGGCAGAAAAACCCGCAGCGGGCAGAACCTCCATCCCCGTATTGACCTCCTTTGGGGCCAGGAACTCCTCCATTTCCTTCTGAGGCTCCGCGCTCCCTTCCTCCCTCGGACGGGCTCCTCCAGGACCTCCGGGGCTCTCCCGGGCGGCCGGCGCGCGGCCCCGTCCTCCGGCTCGCGTCCCGCTCCCAGCGCGCCCGCCGCCTGCTTGCTCTTTCTCTCTCCTCTCTCTCACTCTTTCATTTCGCTTTCCTGTGTTGTTTCTTTATTATTATTTGCGCGTCCTTCCTTGTTCCGTTCCGCTCGCTCTTGTCCTTGGGTTTCTTCCCTGCTCGCCGCCGGCGGTCGCTGTTTGTCCAAGCAGCGCCGCGGGGCGCGAGTGGAGCGGGGGGCAAAACGGGGGGCAAAACGGGGGGCACGCGGCCACCCAAGACCCTGCAGCCCCCCCGCCACCCACCAGTGCTCCCGTCGTGCTCACAGAGCCACCCGGGCTCGCGGAGCAAGGTCAGTGGCCAGCACGGAGGGAGCCGGCGGGCACGGGGTGCGCGGGGAGCGGGCGGCGCGCCCCGACGTGCCACTTGACCGCGCGCCACGCGGGGGACCCCGCGACACGTCCCCGTCCCATCCGCTGCCCGGAGGATGCTCCGGAGAGGGGTCTGGGCTTGCTGGGGCTGCATCCCTGTCCCCGGCATGCAGGAGCAGCACCCAAGGGTGCCGGCGCGCCCCGCGCTCGCTCCGTGCACCGTGGTGCGCGCGCGAGCAAACCGCTCCTCTCGTCAGCCAGCTCGGTGCCGGGGTGGGTTTCGGTTCTTTTCTTCTTTTCCCCCCGCCCCGCCCTGTCTTTTTTTGTAAACCGATCATTTTTGTACAGAAGAACGAGCCTTTTTTTGAATAACAAAGTGAAAAAAAAATACAAAAAAAAAAAA
>VZSG01001357.1:69740-91394 GCA_013398315.1 Nothoprocta pentlandii
CCCCGAGCCCCCAGCCGCCCCACAGCACCCCCAGCCCCACTCCCTCTGCCAGGGGATGATGCTGGGGGGCACCGAGTGACGCTGCCCCCATGGTGGGGAGCGACGGGCAGCCCCTGGCCCCACCTTGGCAGGCGACACCCGCCGTCACCCGGCCCTGGGGCTGCCCGTCCTGCTGCCAGCGCCGGGTTGTGGCCCTGTCCCCTTGCTGGCATTTCCCAAGGATGCAGCCAAGCCCTCCAGCGTTGGTAAATATTAGCTCGGAGGCAGCGCGGGTGCCAGGCGTGGAGGGCAGCACCCGCGGGTCGGGTGCCAGGGCCCTGCCCGCCCTGCACTCCGCATCCATCCTGCGTGTTGGATCCCTGCATCGCTCCGCATCCATCCCATGCCTCAGATCCCTGTGCTGCTCCGCATCCATCCCATGCACTGGATCCCTGTGCTGCTCCGCATCCATCCCATGCACTGGATCCCTGCACCGCTCCGCATCCATCCCATGCCTCAGATCCCTGCACCGCTCCGCATCCATCCTGTGCCTCAGACTGTCGCATGTCTGGGCACCCTCCCTGACCACAGTCTCAGGTCTATGGGGGGACATGTCCCCCACCCCATGGGGACCCTTTGGCAAGGGGGTCCCCACTCGCAGCAGCGGCACTGGCTGCCCCCCCATCCTGCCGGGAGCCCCAAGCGATCGGGATGCAGCCCAGGATGCTCCCGGGGGCACAGGCATGAGGCTGCGTGGGCCGGCGCCGGAGCGAGCGGGAAGAAAGCGGCTTTTGTGCGCGGGCTCCGGAGCCTCGCCAGGAACCGGGAAACGTGCTGTTTTCTGATGCTAATGAGACGGGAAAAATAAGCTCGCGCCGCAGCCATGTTGGGGCTGCTCCAGGCGGCGGCGCCGGACAAAGGGGCTTTGTGGCACCGCGGGGCGGCCCCAGGCCGGCCGGTCCCGCGAGCGAGAGGGACCAGTCCCGGCTGCGAGGGGAGCTGCATCCCGGCACCACGATCCCGGCTGCCTCCTGCCTGTGCCGGCTCTGCTGCCCCTTTGGCCCCACGGCAGCAGGGCCGGGAACGGGGGATCCTGGAGTCCCAGGGCAGCAGGGCCGGGAATGGGGGATCCTGGAGCCCCAGGGTGTTTGGGCTGGGAACGGGTGGATCCTGGAGCCCCAGGGCAGCAGGGCTGGGAACGGGTGGATCCTGGAGCCCCAGGGTGTTTGGGCTGGGAACGGGTCATCCTGGGAGCCCAGGGCAGCAGGGCAAGGGATGGTGGATCCTGGAGCCCCAGGGCCGGTGGGGGTGGAACGTGTGGATCCTGGGGGCCCAGGGCAGCAGGGCTGGGAACGGGTGGATCCTAGAGCCCCAGGGTGTTCGGGCTGGGAACGGGTCATCCTGGAGTCCCAGGGCAGCAGGGCAAGGGATGGTGGATCCTGGAGCCCCAGGGCCGGGAACGGTGGATCCTGGAGCCCCAGGGCCTCACGTGTCCCCGCGGTCCCGCTGGCATCAGCGCCGGGGCCGGCCACGCAGCGAAGAATTCGAGCGGGGCGCGGGGCCGCCGCATGAAGGGGCCCTTTGTCCCCGCGCAGGGGCGGGTGTCCCCACACAGGGCCGGCCCGGGCAAGGGGGACACGGGCAGGACGGCGACCGGAGCAGGGCCCCGTGCTGCCGGCTCCCATGGGGACATCTCCACCGCCGGGAAGGGGAGGATGGAGCCGCCCGGTCCGTGGCCCCATTCTGTCGCGCGCGCCCCGGATCTGCCGCGTTCGGGGCGATCAAAGCGGCTCCCGGGGGCGGGAAGGGCCGGTCCCCATCCCGCCCGGGAGAGGGGGACGCGGGAGCAGGGCCAGGACCCCCTCGGCCGCAGCCCAGGGCAACACACACCACACAGAGCCCTTGCCAAAGGTTTTATTTCAAACCCGCTCTCTCCCCTCCCACCCCCATCAAAAAAACAAAAACAAAAACAACCCCAAAAAACCCCAAAGCATCAGTCAAAATGACAATAAAAAGGAGCTACAAACACAAAAGGCGCTTCTCCCTCACTGACAACTTACAAAAAACTGGGAACGTCACACGAGCCTCCCCCCCAGAGCCGCGGCGGGGACCGAGGTCCCTGCCCGCGCGCCCCAACATGCCTATGAATACAGTATGTACAGGCGAGCCCCCAGGTACAGCCGGTCACCCCGCCCCTACCCCAAAAATAACCAAACACACCCAAAGTGCATTTGTTGTGTTTATATCAAAAAAACACTTCTTTTTTTTTCTCTCTGTAAGATTGGCCTGCAAGTCTGTTTTACCATTTAGTAGCTTTTTTTTTTTATATAGTTTATGAAAATAAATTATACAGCAACCACTTTAATAAATTAAGCACACACACACAAAGAAAAAAAAAAAAAAGGAAAGAAAAAAAAAATCAAGCAATGCTGCATTTCTACCCAAGGGTGGTTGGAGAGGCCAGGGCACCCAGTGCAGCCCTCGCACGGGGCCCCACGAGGTCCTGCTTGCTGCGCCTCTGGCGTTTGCCAGATTCCGTGATTTTTGCCCATTTCCACTCCCATTTTTCAACCGGAAGAGCCTAGGGCCCCCGTGGTGCTTTTGGGCCCAAAGCAGCACGAGGAAGCGGGGCCAGCCTGGCCCCGTGTCCCCGCTGGAGCCTGGGGACAGCCGGGCTCCAGACCTCGGGTTCTGCCCGCTGTTTTGCACGGAAGACTCTGGATTGGGAGGGAGCTGCCAGGAAAGCGGGGCCGAGAAGGGGAGGGCTACAGGTTTCCTTGGGAGCGGGATAAGGAAACCTCTTTGCCTCAGAAAGCCAAGGTGACAGGGAGCCCTCCGGAACCCCAGGGAGCCCTCGAGCCAGGCGGCTTTGGCTCCATGGGGACAGGAGTCACCGAGATGCCAGATTTTGACTGAGGAGCAAGGGGCACCAGCCAGATCCCTGCCCACAACCCCCTCCTTCGCGCAGCCTCCCGACCGGACTCAGCCCTTGGACCCTACTAAGACACTTGTGGGGCTCCAGAGGCTGCCAGCTGCTTTCCAAAGCCCGGCCTTACACGTTCTCACATCCCTGGAAGAGTTTTTCCTTCCCTCTTCCTGCCAGACATCCCTTTCACATTGGGCTGCCCTCGGGACGACGTCTCACGCGACGTGCATGAACCAGCCGGCTGGGATTGCAGGAACTGCAGGAATTGCAGGATTTGCAATCCCGCAGGACCCAGCAGCACCAGCCCCTGCAGGGAGGAGATGCAGGCCCGGGCACAACAGCTCCCCAAGCCACCGTGCCCTGGGACACGGTCATCGTGACGAAAGGTTCCTCCCAGGTCTGCAAGCTCTGCGCCCCTCAGCTGCGAGGGCAAAGCCCCCCCAGCTCCTCCACCGCGCAGCTTTTCCTGGTGTCCTCCTTCCCACAGGGAAGGCTGAAGAGCATCTGCTGCCCTCGCTACTCCCGTTCGCTGCAGAGCAACAGGAGGGTCTTGTCATACCAAGCAGCACCTGCATCCCGCAGCCTCTTATTAAACACCCCATGTGATGTTTTGTCCATCATTTCAGTTTTGCAAAAGCTTGCCGAGATCTCAGTATCTACAGTGAAGAATCCTGGTTCTTCCCTAAGAGGAGGGCCTTCTCCCATGCTCATGTTTCATGCAAGAGCAGGAGCACCAGCCTTTGGAGAACGCCTCTCAAGGACAGCAGGCGACCCAGTTCAGATTCTTCAGGTAGCGCTCCCAAAGCCTGGCTGATTCGGGAGCACTTCCCAATGCCCATCAGCTTCCCCACTTCCCTCGGCTGCTCCGCAGGGACACGGCCACAGTCACAGCAAGCTGTGTGTGCATTTAGGGCAGCAGAGCACACAAAAGCTGCTGCCAACAGCAGTGGGAGAGCAGCAGAGCGTTTCCCTGCAAAGCATCCCACTCTGGGGAGCAGTTTTGTGTGTTTTTACCTATGCTCCAGAAGGCTCCTGGCTCCCTCCCAGCTCCAACAAGGGCAGAGACCAGTTCCACACCAATTCCCAGTGTCTGGCAAGTGCAACTTCCCCCTTGGCTTCCTCATTCAGGCTGTTATTCCTCCCCAAAAGCAGCTTACATTTATCTACCCCAGAACGAGGAAGGAAGGGCTGAAAATGCTGTTACTACCATTGCACTGCGCTGCCCATGCAGTGCCCACATCCCCCTCACATCGGTATCTCCAGACGTGCTTTTTTCGGAGAGAAGCTTCAGGAGAGACATTTGCACAGGGCACGTGGTGGCTTTGCTGGCGCAGGTTCAGACCCGTAGGGAATTAGACCACGCTTGGCTCCTGGGCGGACCTTCCTCTCCAGTGTATGAAAAAACTGAAGGATTCAAATCCTCAGTGCACAGAGCAGTCGAGGTGCAACAGGGCCACGTGTCCTGATACTGCTGAACGAAGGGTCCCGCGTGCACGAGTACACGGATGCTTTTCCCAACATTGCTCCAATTTGCTGTGCATTTCTTAGCCCAAGCAATTACTTTTTTCCAAGCTCTGCTGGTAACTTGGGAGGAGATGCAGGTCTTCAGCAGCGGAGAGGGAATACAGAAGAGGGAAGAGGGGGATGAATTCCTGGCCCCGCTTCACGGACAGGGCACGTGAGCTCAGATTTCACCAGGGGTCGGGATACCCCACGCAGCACATCCTGGGGGCAGGTACCCTTCCTAATGCCCATCACCCCGAACATGGAACACAGTCATTAGCAGGTAGTGTCTGATGAGGTATTTCTACAGATTTTGAAGCTTGGTTATTAGTTTCATCTGGAAGTCAACCCCTTTTTGTTTAAAAAACAAAACCCACACTTGTTTCCAAGCCTCAAACAGAGGCCAGAGGTGATGGTAAGAAAGGGAGGCCAGAATTTGTTAGCACCCTTTGTAGCAACACTTGGCAGAGGCAAACGATGGGGATTTTCTTCAAGGTTGCTTTAAGATCCACACGACTGTGTCTAATTCAAGCACGCTGATCATTCTATAGGGCAAGGACAAAGTCTTAATCGCCCCAGAATGAGGCATCCCGCTCGCAGGGCACTGACCTCGGCAGATCAACAGGCTCCTCGGAAGGCCCTGGCCACACACAGCAGCTCATTTTGGGGACCCTGCGCTGCACCCATTTGCTTCGCCCAGGTGGAGGGCTCAGGAACACGTGTTCATTTACACAGCGTGGGAGGAAGGATCCTCTGAGCAAGGGTTCGCAGCATCGCTTAGCACAAACATTGAACTGTACCATGAAATGCAAACTCTTCGCAGCTGCTGCAATGAATGAAACAGCAGACGAGGACGCTAAGAGCCACTACAGCCAGTGCCAAGCCTGGAAATGCAGTAAAGGGGGGTATTTTTCTTTTTTGTTCATTTTTCTTTTCTCACTGTTCCTGATTTGTTGCATTTCTATGGACATCCCAAGGAGAGGAGGAGGCTGCAATCAAGCTATCCCAGAAGTATTCCCAGTCATCTGCTTCTTGCTTTGAGTCACACCAAAGATGCCTCTTAATGCCCAAGTACTCATCAAGCTCCTTCACACCACCCACTTCATTCACAGTTTCAGGAGACAGCCAGCAGAAGGTTAAAGGAGTGTGTCTCAAGGCTCTGCAAGGCTGATATTAGTTTAGAGCAAGTACCTTTGGTCCCTGGACTGCAGCAGCAACTCGGCCACCTTCCACTTATTACAGAAATCCTGAGCGACCTCAGCGTGCAGCTCTTCAGCAGAATCTTCCAGTGTTTGCTAAGTGGAATGAGGCTTCCTCAGAGGAAGGAAGGCTTCCATCCTTTGCTCCCCGCTGCAGCAGCAGCCCTTCCATTTGGCAGAAGGCTCTGGGACATCAAAACAGCTCACATGCTCTTCCTTCCTCGCACCTCACTCTTACAGGACTGCCTACAAATGCCGTTGCAGGACCGTGCTGCCCAATTTGGCCCCTGTCTCCCAAATCCTAGAAAGCAGGGCAGCTAAACAGCCGCACACTGTCCATATTCCCCAGAGGTGAATAGCTGCACATGAATCTGGCTCAGTCTGCCTCGGAAGCAGCTCTCTGGCCGCAGTCCCTTTTGGTGAGAGCCAAAGAACAGTCTTACCATGATGCTTGCAGCAGATGATCTTCCTAGAGAGTCACCTTCTCTCTCTCTCTTGCCCCCACCTTGAAGGTTCCAAGGGAGGATAATAAAATTCAGCTGATCATAAGACAACATTTCCCATGCTGAAAATAAACAAAAAATGAAGACATCAAAAATAAAACTTTCAAAAAATCGTAAATAGTGCCATGACATTCTTTGTTCTGCAAGGAGTCCGTGAGCTGGGCTCAGCTCTCTCCTGAGACTCTCTCCCTCAGCCAGAAGCTGAGGCTCTTGTTCCTGTTCTGCTGTGCTTCTTAAGAGTCTTAAACCCTCTTCCGTATACAAAAGAGCTTGAGAGCAGAAGTCACACTGCAGAAGCAGCCTTCACTTTCGTGTGCTTTGTTCCCACCACAGCCTGACTTGGGCTACAGGATGGCAACAATCAAATTCCTAGGGGGAGAGAAGAGAAGATAGAGATGAAATACCCCACTTGACGCAGCAGAATCTAACCTAAACTGGAGCTGGCTTGGCACAAAACTCCCTCTGAGCAGCAGGGGCTTGTGCAGGTACCAACGAGCACAAGAAAGTGGCCATGTCCTTTTAGCCAGGATCGTGTCTCCTTTGCATTCAGATGGAACAGACCAGTTTACACCCGATTCCACAGGATCCTGCATAGACCAGAAGCACACACTTACCATCAGTGACAGCAACAAGACAGGAGAGGCAGCCTTGCTACGTTGAAGCTTCGGTCTCCTGCTTCTGTTTGGAGATCAGTTGAGCTTCCTTCAGGGACAGGTACACCTCCTCCTGGGGGTCATAGTAATAGAACTTCCGAATGTAGGAGATGAGAGGCCTGCAGAAGGTATAGACACACATGTTACCAGCAAGCAGACCAGCTTCCAAGCAGACAGTCCATCCAGCACCGTCACCAAGCAGAAATCCATTCTGCTACAGCTGTTGTGATGGACAACAGCGCATCCCGGGCTGGCCACCTCTCCCATCTACTGCTGCTCCCCAGACCCACGGGACACTGGGCCTGCTGTCCCAAGGCTGCAGACATGAACTGCTCCTTCCCAGCGCGTTTGTTGCCTTTGCTGCTCATACAGATCTCTCTCTTCACTGCCTGCTGGTGGGGAATCCAAAAAGCCATTCCCAGCCCGGGCCAGGAGACTCACTTGGGCAGCGGGAGCTCGGGGATGTGGTCTATGCGGACCAGCTGCCTGATCCGGAAGCGGCAAAGGTGCTGAAGGGATTTGACGTTGCTGAACCTGGAGACTGGATACAGCAGCTGGACAGGTGTTGGAGGGAGACCTTGAAAAACAACATGGAAGAACAGTGTTATATCAGAAACAAATCAACTAGCTACAAATTCACACAGAAAAGATGGTTTGTGCTAACCAGAGCTCCCGCAAGACTGCATCTCCTTGTCAGGAGGTCTTCCCAGAGGCCCACTGCCTTGAAGTTGCCCAGAAATGGCTAGCCAGATTTCCTTTGGGCAATCTCCCTTTGACTGCAGAAGTTTTCCTCATAAGCAAGCGACTCTTCCCTCCAGCTAATGCCAAACGGAGACTGGGGCGACCCGTGGTAAAGCAGATTCTGGGATGCTGTAAGTTCCTAAAGCCCTCCCTCTCCCAGGATTAGTAGATGAAGCATCGCTTTATCCTGAGAAAGCTGAGAAGCAACAGGCCTTTGAAAGCCATCGGATTTCAAGGATGCGGAAGAAAGTGAAAAGGCAGGCAGCAGGACTGGCACACAGGCTTTGCTCTGCCTAACCCTTCAGGTCCTTCTGGCGGAGGGGATTTAGTTAAGCTCAAGCTGTGCAGGAGTTGCTCATTGGTGGGGTCACGAGGCCGGGCTCAAAGGCAGAGGCAGGAGGACTCCCCACGCGGCCAGCGACCCCGCACAGCTCCAAGGAGGCTGCGTTCAGCTCTTCCTCCTGCCCGCAATCTCCTCCTCCTCCCCCAAAGTTAAGAGCAGCAATCAAGCCCACAGAACCAAGGGGGCAGCAGGAGCACTAGAAAGGGTCTTTGGGAGCCGGGCTCCTTCACAGCACAAGGTTTCATCTGTCTTTACAGAAGGATTCAAAGCTAGTTAGACTCTAACCCCCTCCTGCTGGCTCTCTGAGGGCAATGGAGTGAAAGGAGAAAAGGGAAAGCTCTTCACACTAAGATGGGCTCAAAACTGCTCCAGGCAGCTCAGGAAGCTGAGCCAGCTTTTGGGGAAGCAAAGAACAGGAATCAATTGAAGGCCGAACTCCCCCCGCTACCCTTATTCTCCTCCCGAAAAGGAATTAGCCTCTGGAGCTGAGCCAGCAAGCGCCGGGCCGCGGCAGGAGCTCTGCCCGCCGCAGCGGCCACGTGCCCCGGTGCCAGGGCTGGCTGCACGCGGCCAACAACCCCGCTCCTCGGAGGAGCGATTAACACCGCGATGTTAATTGCTGTTAACTGCCCCGCTGCAATGGGCTGAGAGCACCAAGGAGCGCACCGGGGGGACCCGCATCCTCCATAGGCTCCCACCAAGGACCCGGCATCGAGAGGATGCTGCTGCTTCAAGGATTGAGGCTGGGCAGCTGGACGGAGCACCCGGGTCCGGTGCTGCATCCCAATGGAAAGAGGCAGGATCCTGGAGAGGATCCTGCGAGGAGAGGCAGGGGACGGAGGAGACGGGAGCTGGGCTGCACGGCTCCTCAGCAGCTGTTCAACATTCCTGCTGGGGGATTCTCTTTGGAATTTCTGGATCAAGTTCTGTTCACTTAAGATATTTGCCTGTAATTCGATGCAGCCTGAGAAGCCCTGCTCCTAACGGGAAGAGCTCTGGGGATCAGGAAGGTAAAGAATCGTTAACATTGAAGTCGCGAGGGTTTTTATGGGGCCAGGTACATTGCAAAACTAGCTCCACGGCTCCCTTCTCTCGCCAAAGCGTGACCATGTTCGGAATGAGCAGTGCAGCTATGAGCAAAGTCTGCGGCAGGGGGCAACACTGAACAAACCTGAGCTCAAATTCCAGCTCTGCAGGCGCCGCGGAGCAAGTCGGAGCAGGCCTGGAGCCTCAGCTCGGCAAGAGGGAGGATCAGTTTCTGCAGGCCACAACGCCTTTGGGAGCTGTTTGCCTACGTGTAGGCACATTACAGAGCCACTAAGACATTGCTATTACCACCAGGGCCTGCACGTGTAATGGCAGTAAGGACAGGCGGTAAATTTATAATAATTTCACTTGCAGATTTACTGCAGCAAGGCTCACTCTTTGCAGTGCTGCCCCTCTCTCTTTAAGGCTCTTTCCCATGACCTGTTTTACCACAACAGCATTCCAGTTCCTCCTCGAGCATTTCCCCTCTCCCTCTTTGCAATGTGTATTCCCTGTTCTTTTCCCTTCCCTCTTGCACATAGAACTTTTCAGCTTCAGATGCCTAAAGGATGACTCAAAATCAGCACAGTTTAGATGCAGAAGACATCGTCCAGTCACCAGACCAGCTTAAGCGGGAGGGAGACGCGAGAGCATTTAAGGAGCTGGACCAACGGATGGGGAAACACGTGCCCTGCAATTTCAAGAGCACGCAATCAGACATGCTTCAACAGAGCCTCACTTCCACTCCCTCCTGGCTTGCGAGCACCTGCCTGTTGATGTTCTCTGGCACCACAGTCCCCCCCAGGGACTCTGAATCTACAGTATCTACTGCTCGAGGCTCACATTTAGCTCCCCGCTTAGAAACGCTCCCACACAGACACTCTGTTGCATCTCTCTCCCCTCAACAGCCCCAGGTGGGTTTCAGCAAAGGGATAACTGGGAAACTGCAAAGCACAGCGCAGTTTGCAACAAAAGCAGTACCGGGGCTGAGGGAGAGGGGAAAGCTGAGTTTCAGCAACCAGATAATTGCTCGTTGAGGAGCCTGCAGTTTGGAGCTCCATTAGTTGTGGTGTTAGATGGTATCATGTTTCTACACTTGTGAAAAGAAAGGTTCAGAAACAATCCTCACCAACAGAAGCATTTGCTGCAGCAGGCAAGAGATCTGCTCCTGTGGATCATATTAGGAAGTCGGTGAGCAAGGTCTAAGCATGACCCTGGCTCCAGGGCTGCAGACCAATGCCACATTGAACAGGTCTTTAGGACGCATCAGCAGCTATTGCACACAGCAACAAATATCACAAATTCAGAGCTCAAGACTCACCTGGAACCCTGGATCGGAGGAAGTAAAGAAACTTCCCATTTTTTGAGTGCATGATCGCTCTCTTTATGAACTCCACCACAGACTGGCAGCGGTCTTCAAATTTGGGATGGCACCACAGACTGAAGGTCCCTTCCAACAGAACAGAAAAGACTTCACATTACAGGAAATGCTGAAATGGGTTTCCATAGTTTACAGCATAATATTAATACATCTGCTTCTCTGCAGTAATCTATCAACACCCCTCTTCACTTCTCTAATATAATAACTTCAAGCCCACGTCAACAGCTACTTAATAACCAGGGGTTCAAATACTCAAGTCCTCTTCTTGCAACCCTGCTGCTGCAGGGATTCACTTTTATTTCAGAGCAGAAGCAGTCCCACATTCTTGCAGATTTTTTCCAAGTGTCTTACTTAAAATTATTCTCAAGCTAGAACCAGGGATGAAGAAACACCAACACAATCCTCCCCTACATTGTCACACTGCATACATTAAGCTTAAGTAGAAAGCAATGACACTGGAGAAAGGCAACTCAGGGAAAACAGGCTCTCCAACCTGTTTAGAGGTCTCTAAAGGGGATGGTTCAAGCCTCCTGCCAGACTGCTCAGGACCTGTGCTGGACACAGACTCCCCCATCCCTGCACTTGCAAAACGCTCCCTGTGCATTCTGCCTCCCCTTCTATCTGCACAAGAGCCTGAGTCAAGAATGATCCTCACGACGTGGGATCTACTGGATCCAGCAGCACGGACAGGAGCCAACACAGAGCACAACTTCACCAGGAGAGGCGAAACAGAAGCCGGGGCTGGGTTTCGGACGGAGCCTCTCGGGCAGCCCCACGGGAGCTTGGAGCCTGCTGGGGGGCAGATTCCAGCTGCACAACTCACCCGCCTAAGTGTCCCGGCTCCAAGCCAGGAAGGCAGCAGAGTGACCTTGAAAACGCCACGCAAAGCCTCACGCTAAGGAGCAGCTGAAACCAAATTACAAGAGCAACCAAAGCACAAGAGAGCCCTGGGACTTTGGGGCTGAGGGGCTCCCCCAGCAGCATCACAGCACCAGTGTGTTACAGGAAAACCTACAAAACAATTTTGTGAAGTAGCCAGAGCTTGTGGCTTTGTAGTACGGACAGCAACGAGCTCTAGAAGGGCCACACACAGCTCACTAAGTCTTATCTGCACTTGTTATCCCGCAGTCAGATCCAGAAGGCTGTACTGGGAAAGGTGCCTCTCACTCCCATCACGGACCAGTTTGTGAACAGTGATCCATTTAACACTTGCTAGGCATTTGGGATCAGGAAGCGAGGTAAATAAGGAACTCTCCCTGGGGACCAGAGACCCCAGATCTAATTACATCTCCCGGTCACTTTTAAGGGCTCAATGGACAGTCACTACAGGGTGGTAATGTTACCACCCAAGCAACTGGCTCCTCTCTCCAACCTGCCTGCTCAGCTTTCCTAAAAAAAAAAGAAAAAGTTGTCCTAGTTTCTGCCTCCCATCTACCTGAAGCCTGAAGGTCAAGCACTTATCTATTCACCATTGCCTAGCCCCACCATTTGTCACCTTCACTGGTTTATCAAAGCGCTCAGCTCGGCAGTTTTCCACTCGGCTGCAGCACGTTCAGCAGGAGGCTGAGGTGGGAGCACAGAGCCAGCACGGACCAAAGCACCGGATCCAAGAAGGAAATCCCTGATTCACTGCCATGACCTGGAATGTTGCTCTGGAGAAGCTGGCAGCACCAGCCTTCAACCTGGGCATCCAAAAAATAAAGAGGAGGAAGGACCTGCGTCTAACAGGCCACTGGGGCAGAGGAGCTCCTACAGTGGAAGCATCCTACATCTAAAATAAGAAAGCTAAGCAGCAGCAGAGGAAGCTTATGGAAGAATATCCACTGTACAAACGGCTTCTGTAAGGACAGATGGATAAAAAGATCCCTCCCCTCTTACGCCAGGTGAAGGGCAGAGGGAGGGCTCTGAAGAAAGGTGCCCCAACATTAATTTTACCAGAGGGCTTCTAAAAGTGCTGCCAGATTTATCAGCTCCACACCAGTACCCCTAGGACAAGGGCAAAAAGGTGAAAAGGGATGAGCTTTGCTGAGAGAGGTTGTGAACACCAGTTTCTCCAGCCGACTCGCTGGGAAGCCTTGGAACCCATTATTTGCAAGCCCATTTAATGAGGGTTACACAGGCACCTATTACTAAGGCCTGCCCACTGGTTACAAGGCAGATGCAAGAGTCCTGATACCACCTTCTCCTGCTGCACGGGGCCTCTTGGGCACTTTCCCTGGCCTCAGGACAGCTGTGTGCACAAGAGTTCAGTAGAGAAGACATTTGAGAGATGAGCAGAAAAGCGTGTGGGTGAGGTGAGAAGTGTCCCACGTGAAAGACTGAGCCCAGCAGGAAGAAAGTGGGCAAATAACATGCAAGAGTTCTCAGAACAAAAAAAGCCACAACAGTGGAACCCAGACCTCGGCCTGGGACCACAGAACAGTTGGTGCCACTGCTGAGCATCTCCTGGACAGTGTTCAGGGGATAAACAAAGGGAGCTCACAAGACATCACGTCAAGAAATCTGTCATTTCACATGGAAATGACACAATTCACAATTCACTTTGGGAATCATTGACAGCTACAGGTGACAGACTTCACTGCACGTCACCTCGCAAACACGTGGGATCTCAAAAGCCTTGTAATTACTTCAAGGCCAGTTTTCCAAAGCAAGGCACCAAGAGAGGCGCACAGAACTCTTGCACTGGCCACTTTTTCAGAGTTATAGAGCTTATAAACAGATTCATGCTGCCCGAGGCATTAGCACCTGAAGTCAAGTGCATATTCTAAAACCTCTTGCACAACTAGATACACAAAAATACATATATTACTGCTGCTTCCCCTTTTCCGGCATGTCTGGACTCACTGTTTCAGGCCCCACGTTTCAGAATGGAGCACGGGCAGGCTCCCGGTGGGCAGCAGCATCCCAGGAAGCCCTCGCAGCTCTTACCTCTGTAGTGCTCCATGCGGGTGTGGTGGGTGATGCCCTGCGATCGGAAGCTCAGGCTCAGGATGTACCGCGGGTCGGAACTGTCTCGGACCAGAAAGGAGCCATCTGGCTTCCCCTTGAGCTTCATCTCCGCATCCTCCCAGTTCATAGGCCCCCAGTACCAGCCACACTGCAAAAAGAAAGAGGTGGTCAGAATGCCACGGGACTACTAGCAAAAAGGATTTTAACTGCAAAGATGCAATGCAATTTGTTCATCATTAATCCACTCTAAGTGTCCAAGAGCGGTTGAATTCACCCAGGAGCATCGATGTTCAGGACTCCTCCACCAAAACCCTACCACAAGGGCTCCCGAAATCACCGTTACCTTCTCCAGCTCTCGCAAGCTGGCCGCGAAGCTGCTGGCGTCGGGGCGGTACAGGGGACACTGCAGGTGCGGGGCGGGCTGGCTGGGCGCTGCCTCCACCGGCCGCAGAGGGACGATGCGCGGGAAGGCATCTGCAGAGGAAGAGACAGGAGCGCCACGGTCACCAACCCCACGCCGACACCGGGGGTGAGCTGCCCCGGCCCCCCCGGCACGCTTGCGGCTCTAGGTCAGGACAGAAGGAGCAGAAATGCAACGCAAAGAAAAGCACGGGCTGACTGATGGGGATGGTGTCCTTGCGAGGGACACGGGGCATCGCTGTCTGGCTCTTCCAAAGTGACTAATTCAGGCCCTTCATCTGCTATTTCTTTGTATCAGCTCAGAGGGAGGGAAGTGCCAGGCAGCATTGGCTAAAGGGAATTAAAATACATGCCAATATCTTAGGAGCCTAAAATAGGGGGTAATTATAACCATTTGGGTCCTGAAGGATAGGAAACCACCTCATGTTCCATTTATTTGGACTACGCAATATACTGGCTGTCAAAGCTGGGGGTTTGATCCTCCAGATCCCTGAAGGGACAAACTGGAGCTTTGCTGCTACAGCTAAGCTGACCTGGGGCATGGGGTGGAGGAGGCGGAGGCAGAGGGAAAGACTGCAGGGAGGAGCCCATCGGACCCACTAGGACAGATGTAGGCAGCGTCCCACTGATATCATCTAGAAGAGAACAGAGGCAAGAGACATTCAGCAAACAGGAAAGCGAGCAAGCCCTGCGCTGCCGAGCACCCCGCAACACGGCACAGGCCACCTTAGCGCCGCTCGGGAAAGTGGAAGCTGGTGCTCTGCACCGCCAGCTCACGACCTTCCACGGGCTCCTGCGGGAGCGGGCAGCCGTTGCCACCGCAAGGGGCTCGTTCGCAGGCCCCTCGGAGGCTCCCACACACACACATCCACTCGCGTGCACTCCCCGAATGCAGCATTCCCAGCACAGCAGCCTGCGGCACAGGACGGGCATCGCCGGCCCGACACCGCCCTGGCACGCGCAGTCTACCGTGCCATTTATTCAGGTTGACTTTATTCTTCCCAAATTCCTCCCAGGCAGAAAGGAGCCTCTTCCAGAGAGGGATGTAGAACAGCTAAGCCAGGCTCCTGGTATCCTCTCTAGGAGCTTCCACAAACTAGAGGGCACAGAAAGGAATCGTCCTTGCTCGGCTAAGCTAGACAGCAAGTTTCCAAAGGCAGGCTCAGCACGGGACGCACTAGCAATACAGCCTGTTAAACCCCTCCTTGTACTGCTCTGTCACGAGCTTCCCCTCTTGGCTGATCTAAGAGAGATGCTGAAGCCTTCAATGAAGGGCAAGGCACCCTCGGAAGGGAAAGCAGCCGTGCTGCTGGGTCGGAGGAGCAAGCAGCCAGGGCCCCTCCGGCCGCACGCGGCGCAGGCTCCGGCGCAGGGCACGGTACCTAGCAGGCTGAGGCTCCTCCGTGGCGGCGGCGGCGGCGTTGGAGGCTGCGGGGAGGTCAGGCCTCGCTGAGAGATGTCCACGTCCACCAGGGACACCGTCTCACCTGAGGGTGGTGGAGCAAGAGGGTTAGAGGGGACCCTACAGCAAGGGGCACGCAGGGCGAGCGCACAGAGGAGGGAAAAGGGCTGCGACTTGAAGAAATTCAGCTTCCAGCTTCCACCCAGAGGAAACATCTCCGGGGGATCTCATCAGCTGTTTTCAAATTGGGTTTCTCTGTTGTACCAATTCTGAGACATCCATCAGCTCTGCTACTGCAAGCCAAAAGCGAGGCCCTAACCAACTGCTAGGCACACGGAAAAGATTAATATTGATAGCTGCTACTGAACCCAGACTGAATCTGTTATCACGGGACTGGGATGATGAAAGGGCTGCAAAACATTTCACCCATCCAGTTAATGCAACATGCAGAGCTTCCTGGAAAGATGCAGTAGGTACCACTTAACACTAAAATCTTTGAATCCGTGCTCCTACTAATTCCAAAAGGCATTTGCCTACAAGTACCTTAATCCAAAAGGAATAGCTGGTGCCCAAAAGCCTATGAGGGCAACATCTGTAAAGATTAATGATGGAGCTGGACAGGCCTTTTATCAAAAAGCTGGAACATGCCTGTGTGGACAAGTTCTGCAGACGGGACACTGCTGGGGGTGGAAAATAATGGCAGAGAAAGATGGGAATCTTAAAGATAAACTAAAAAAAAAAAAAAAAGAGAGAGAAAAAGTCACCAAATCTAGGCTAAAGCATCAGCTCTTGTGCTCCAGATATGGCAATACAGCTTCACCAGAGCTCTCGATAAGCACCCAACTTACCAGGCACTACCTAGGACAACACTGACTCAACTTCCCTCTGTTTACAAAAAGCCTATCTACTAATAAGCAAAGTTAAGAGATGTATTTAGGGCTGTTTGTCAGCTAAGGTAACTTATCCCCGGGGGGATTTATGGGTGTGAACACTGAGTCACTCTGAAAGTGAGTGAAGAGAGTCAGTCACCAAGAGAGCCTCACAGGCTGGTCCAGTCATTCCAAGGCCATCCCCCTTCAGTGGTCCCTGTCTGGGGAAGTCCAGCTATGCAGAAAAGCAGGGAAAAAGAAAAAAAAATCCCCAAGGCCTCTCCTACACAAAGCAGGGGAGCCAACATGAAAGCAGAGCAAATAAAATTTGGACATGCACTTTAGGAAAGCTGCCATGGTCTTCTGCAAGCAAAAGGCTCCTGGGAGGGCATTGCTATTGACTTAGAGAAGCCAGCAGAAGTCATTTGAGAAACAGTCAATAAGATAAACTAACATCTAGTGAAATCCATCTCCCAAATTAAAAGCAGGAAGTCATTAATTTCAGGTTCTGCTCTGTAGTCTCCTCTGAACATGTGTTTTGTACCCCATCGCCACCGACACGAGGACGAGAGATTTTACACTCCCAGCCACTGCTCCCCTCCCCTAGCAACAGCTGACAAAATCTGGCAGCAGCTTTTGCTCTAATCAGCCTTGATTTGCTGAATAAACACAATGATGCTCACGAGCAGCCAGTCACATAACACATGGACCAAGTTCTCCACACACTGCCCCACTACTGAGACACCAGCTGAAGGGACAACCAAGACCAGCACGGAGGGGAGAGTGGGAAGCACTACAGATGGATTATCCCCAAATTACTGCATTTCTGAAGGACCTGAGTGAATTGCACAGCTGAAAAACAGTAGGACTCGACCACAATTGTTTAGTTATTGGCAAATCAGATGAAGGCTTTGCCTCAGTTTAAAAAAAAAATGCTTTCTTTCAGTTTGTGCAACTGAAAATATGCATAAAACATCTAAGGTCCTAAGTAAATATTTCAGAGAGGAATTTCCCAGGCCCGTGGCAAGGGCTGCCTGGACTGCACATGTATGTGGTGCAGAGCACAGCATGTGATGCACAAGTGCAACCTTCCTGCGCTTGCAGCTGCGAGTAGAGCAGGACTTCCCCGGGCAGCACTGACGAAGCAGGCGACTTGCCCGCAGCAGAAAAGGGAAGGAAAGCCACAGAAAGCGGGGCAGCTTGCAAAGGAGGAGCAGCAGCTGGACAAGGAGGTGCTCTTCCCCAAGCGAGGCTGGAATTTCCACATTTACCCTGCAGCAGAAGGGCTGATGGAGGCACCTGGCATGCAGGGCTCTGTCTCATCTCCTTTCGAGGCTGGCACGTGCTCTGCATTGGTGCTACAGAGGATTTTCCAGCCCGCTTTGATATGAGTAGACCTGGTGAAAGACGGATCTTCACCTCCAGGATCGCACCTCAAACGTGCAATTCAACAGGAGAAATTGCAAAGCATCGATACCAGAATCGGGCACTTCAGTATTTAGTTGGTTTGTTTATTTTTGGCCAGGTAGAGCAAAAAAGCCATCTGCAGAGTTCCTAGCTTGCACGTGGAAGCAGCAGGCATGTCACCTCTTTCTTGTTAAGCGTATAATGCCCTTTCCGTAGCAAAATGAAATGCCATCCTGTAAGTCTTTCCCATTCTTACCTGTGAAGAGGGGGCTGAAAACAACCGGGGAAAAGGCACTTTGCGTTCTTGTCAGTCTGTGTTTCCTACAGGAAATAAAGAAACATTGTGAAGGGAGATGGGGAGACCCATGGATCCCAAAAGAAAACATCATTTGATTTTCTTAAATGAGGAGAGTCCTCACCATTTAGAGAAGTCAGAGACAGCCAAATTCGGCACGTGTATTCAGTTCCTAGAGCTTTGGCTTAAGGAGAACAGTCAACCAGTAAAGCTGGGTCTCAATCCTGCTACTAAGCAAATCTAACTAGCTAATTAATAAAGTCTTTGGAAAGAAAAAGCCCAAGCAAGTGCGGTAACTGGAGCCAAGGAGCTGTTTCCCAACAGACCTCACACTATTTCTCTAGACCAGACATTGCCAAACGCCTTGGACAAGCAGGTTGGATCCCTGCACAATTACAGACTGTGCCTCGAGCAAGCGCACGAGATGCCCTCATGCCCGGGCTTTGTAGAGCGATAGCATCATCCCAAAATGCTCCAGAATGGGAGCGAAGGGCAGGAAAGCACAATCTGGAGTCACTGAATGGAGTCATTCAATCGGGGCTGCCCCTTTTGCCCACTATTTAAATAATCTAGAAGCCCTATTTATAGGCTGCCCAACCGCAGGGGAATTTTTATAGAGCAGATGCTGATCGTGAAGGGTTGAGCAAAACCGACCCCTTTGGCCTCGCGAGCTCCAACCTCACACAAAGGTTGATCGCTGAAGCAGCAGCAGATGCAACCTGTAAACGGCCTCCCAAGCAAAGCTCCCATAAAACTGCCGGGGAAAAAGGGCTCTCACCTTCCAAGGGCATTGCACGGGATAAATGCACTCTAGCCAACCTACAGGGAGGAGAAACCCGAGCTCCAGTCTCACATGGCCACGCGACAAAGCCCCATTTGAGCACACGGCACATGGGTGTGCCATAATATTCCCATGGGGAAGAGCAAATGCTTCCCTGCTTTCTATCTAAGCAACTCCAGCAACTTCACTGGGTCACAGAGCTGTGAAAAATAACATTTAATACCATAAGCTTGCTCACAAGGAAAACAGAGAAAGCCTCATCACTCAGGTACATAAATATCCCACTAAATGTTCAGAAATGCTTTGGTTTTAAGCCTGTTTGAGGGTTTTGCTCCCAGATGAACAGCACTGTGCACCAGCTGCATGTGCACACACAAAATTACATTTCTGGTCTAATATCAACTAGTCTTATAATCTAGTAGCAGGTTTTGTTCCTAGACACTAAACCACACAGCAAAGAGAACTGCTATCAAAACCGCAATAGCGTGCCAATGTTTTATGGCCATTGACAGACTCCTATGATTTCTCATTCCCAGCAAGCTCACATCTGCAGCAGGCTGAGAGCGAGAAATAATTCACGTGAATTGAATCTTGCACTTCACAACTCGGGCTCTGCCAAACTCCGCTTCCTCTTCCTGCCTTCAAGTCCTGCCGCCACCTCCGAATGCTGCTGAACACCGCGGATAAGTAATTAAGTGCCAGGCACAACCTCCGCACATGGATTTTGCCCGGGGTTCATACGGCACAGAGGACCAGCAGGAACCCCCTGGGGCTCTATCAGCGAAGGACTTGGGGGGCAGATACCCCAAAACTCTGCAGCCTCCAAGGCAGCCACCTCAGGGACCTGTTGGCTTCACTCATTCTGCAGCAATGCTTTAAAAGCCATGGTAAGTCTCAGCCAGCCATCCGGACTGGCTATATGGTACTTTACACATAGGATAACAGGGGCCTTTGTTAAAAAGCAGAAGACCCAGTCATCAATATTGGCAGAGCAATGCGTGTACAAGACTTAGGCACCAATCTGGCGACTGACAGGCGGCAGCAGCCCAGCTGTATCTGTGCAAATGCCTGACACTGCTCTGCCCGCTTCCTCTCTCCCTCCAATCACCCCAACAGTCCAAAGTGCTTCCAAAAGGGCAGTTTCACGGACGCAATATTTAAATACCAACACTCAAGTCCAGGGACGGAAGCCCCACATTGGTATCTCTACGTTTTAGTTTCACTCAAAGTCTCTTGCAGCTCAGCAGAACCCAACTATTGATTTTTAGCTAATTGTGCTGTTTTCCTTTTAACTTTTGCTACTTGCAGCATGCAAAGCTGCACGGTGC
Source organism: Nothoprocta pentlandii (assembly GCA_013398315.1). Classification (NCBI taxonomy): domain Eukaryota; kingdom Metazoa; phylum Chordata; class Aves; order Tinamiformes; family Tinamidae; genus Nothoprocta; species Nothoprocta pentlandii. Next base: position 89,446 of record VZSG01001357.1, read on the forward strand.
TGCCTCCAGAAGGGACATCACTCTGGGCACCAAACAGAGGTAATTCTGCTTCTTGGTAACACTTAAAAAACATCCTATCTGCCCTCTGGAAGAGGCAAATTGCCCGTGTCCAACAAGAGGCTTGGGTGGACATCCTGCAGCCCAAACCTCCAGCTCCTCCTGGTCTCCAGCACGAGGGACCTCAGGAAACTGGAATGGGCAGAGAGGTCCCTGACCCTCCCCTGCTGCTGCATGAGGCACCTTGAAGGAACCTTTGCTCAAACACTGCCCAATTAGCGCAGTAAAACCCGGCAGCCCCGAGGGGCGAGAAGTCAGCGCTTGCACCGGCAGCGACCATCACGCTCCGCAGCAAGGAGAAGCAGCCGGGCAGCAAGACGGTTCACTTCTGCTCCAAATCTGTTAAGACATAATTGCCAATTCGACGTCACCTCATTTCAACACCGCGCTCCCCAAGGCTCCTCGCTGTTGTCAACAAGAACGAGGGACGAACAAGCCGCGGGAGCATGAGCAAAATATTATGTCATGACGGGCAGCTTGACTCGCTGCCATCCGAGGCTCAGCCTGGCACCGGGGGCAGGCAAAGCTCCTAAGTCACAGTGGAAAACAGCCCCAACGTGATGCCCACAAACCTGCCACTGTCCCTCGTCGTTCCCTGCTTTGAAGGGGGTTATTCCAGCCGCTTGGTTTCTATCTCCTGGCATCTCCAAGAAAAAATAAACAGGGAGATGCCATCCAAAAATCCTTGCATTGGCAAGCAGCCATACTGGGAAAACGCTAGGCTCGGATGTGCAACGTCTGGTCAATTTAATGCTGGCTAGAAACAGTCACTTAGACCTCCATTCCTCACCCTTCCTCCATGAGGAACCCTACTTGGTCTGCTGGAAATACTGGAGCAGTAGAGAAAGTTTCTGCAGGTCCAGCTTGAGATCAGCCCCAAGGCGGGCGCCCGGGCAGCCGGTAACGCAGCACCGGGGCAGCACTTCACCCTGTGCTACGGCTCAAGGCGTTTGCCCAAACACACGGCTTTTGTCCCCAGCACGGGGCTGGCGCGGGGAGAGCAGCCAAGGGCTCCCGGGGCCTGCGGGTGACGGGTAGGGGACAAGGGGGCCTGCACGGTGCCACCAGCACGAGGAGGATTAAGAGGAACTTGCTCAAAACGCAGTTTGCACACCCAAACCAAACCCCGCTCTTCTCTAAGCGCCTCAGGAAATCGGGGCCAGTTCAGTCAGTTTCAAAACTGCAGGATTTTTAAAGAGGGCCTGTGGAAAGCGCTGGCAGCGCCGGGCAGGGCAACGCGATTTCGGCAGCGCTTCAAAGCTGCTGATGGAGACAACTCGCTGGCTGGCTCTGCCCTGGGACCAAGTGCCAAAACACTCACCCGGCCACAGCTGCCAGCGAGGGACGGCTCTGAAATCCCTGCCGCTTCCCAGCTCCGGCACCAGCCGCAGCCAAGGGGGAGGGAGCGGACAAGCGGGCACCCAGGCACCGCAGCCAGAGCCCTGCATCCCACCCATCCCCATGTCATCCCACCCATCCCCATGGCCAAGCCCGGGATGGATCCCTCCAGGACCCAGCAGTGCCTCTTTCTGCCACAGCCCACTGCGAAGGACAGCGGGAGGGAACGCCGGCGTTCCCAGCTGCACCTCAGCATTCCGAAGGGGCCCCCCTGGGATCCGCTGCTTCCTGGCCCAGGCGGCACCTGCAGCGTCCCCAGGGCCCCAAGCAGACCTGGAGCTAAGAACCGCTCCCGCGGCGCCGGCTGCAGAGGCACTGCTCCCCCAGCTCGGGGCTGGGAACCGCGGAGCCTTCGCCTCCCGGGGCTGCTCCCGGACATCCGTGCGGCCCTCTTCCTGGTGCCCTTCCCAAAGGGATGCATTTCTCGCCTGCGTGGCTCCTGCGGGCTCAGGCTCTGCTTGAGGACCGGGAGCGTTCGATGGCTGCTCCGAGAG
>VZSG01001358.1:2691-46304 GCA_013398315.1 Nothoprocta pentlandii
TTGGCCCTTCTAAAGCTGCATTTCAGCTTGAAAGCAGACCACGTATGCTCCTTTTTTGGCTAATTCCTCTTCTCTTTACTGTCTGTGTATCTATTTCTTCTCTTTTATTCCACATTCTCCTTCCATGCTAATTACTAATATCCTTTGCCGAGTGTGAACTGGGAGGCACTCACATTCCCTGTGAGTGTTTGTTTATAAAACTGGAAGCTACAAGCAGGAAGAAGAGGAAAAAACATTTTACTTAGTTCTTAGTAGGTTTGATCTGGCACGTGGTGAGGCATAACAGATATGAAGATGAAAGGCACTCTCTGAATACTTCTGTAAGCAACACGACCAAGGAAACGTAGTTCCCTGTGCCTTAGAGCCTGTGTTAGTTCATTACACGTGAGCTAGACCAGTGGGTTCCAATCCAAGCTTTCTCTGAGCTTTGGACAACTCTCTGCATCCTTGTTTTTTTTTTTCTGACATGGATTCCCAACTGTGTTTGCATAGACAGCCTCTCCTCCACCCCTGGCTTGTTTCAGCGAAATCCCTGTGGAATCGCTGCCTCTGAGACCTCTGTATTCTCTCAGGTTAGGCTGAAGTTGCCCACAGGGGTGGGAATTCCTGGAATGGCAGGGCAGCCTGGGGCTTATTCAGCAAGCAGATTATGTTTCCTTAGGAAACTCGGGCCAAAAAGCCCGAGGAGAATCAAGTTGAGGGCTCAGTTGCTCTGGAGTAGAACTGAATTCCAGAGCTCCTTGCTGGTGCTGCTGATGTTATACCATGTCACACCATGGCACTCATAGCTGCATTTGTAGAGAGTCACATGCTGGATAAATTTGAGTCCCAGAAAATCAGCTGTGGGTATAAGGAAACCCCACGGAAATGATTTCAGGTGCTCTTTGGTATACACACCTGTGTGGAGGTGTGGGAAACCTCTGCACGTGGGGCTTCTGTCAGGCTTACGCTCTAGTCTGCGTGTACCTGTTGCACTGTCACCTGTGGCTTCTCTTTCAGGACCCGCAGGGGCGCCACGTGAAGACGTACGAGGTATCCCTGCGCGAGAAGGAGTTCAACAAAGGCCCCTGGAAGCAGGAGAACGTAGAGGCTGAAGCCTCCATGGTCATTGCAGGTCGGTCCTTCTTTGCGCATCCTCCCTCCTGTTGTCCCTTGGAGGGGTAGTGTGGCAGCCTGGTTGCAGGGCTTCTCTAAGGAGACTTTCTCCTTTCCCCTGCACAGTGCCAGAGCCTTTTGGAGGAGCAATCATTATCGGCCAGGAGTCCATCACCTATCACAATGGAGACAAATACCTAGCGATAGCACCACCCATCATCAAGGTGAGCGAGTGCAGGTCTCTAGAAACGTGTCCGCGCTAATTCCTCCAACCCCAGGCGTGTCTGGGAGCGCTGGGAAGGTTTCAGGCCACTTCCTGGAATTTAAACTGCTCTTGTCCTCAGGTGTAGTCTAGTAGGGCCACTGAACTCCCGTGAAGCAGCCCAGAGTTCTGGGGTATGGATGTCTTGCACAATGCCTGTTTTGGGGGGAAATTACAGATATTTGGTGGGAAAATACAGATCTTTGTTTTGGTGGCAGTATGTGCTTGCACTGCAGTGTGTGGCTGGGCCTGTGCCTTGCTGTTTGTGGAGGGTTTGGAGATACTGCAGTGAAGCTAACATCTTGGTTGGACCTCAGAGAAAGGGATTAATTAGGAGGAATGAGTAATTCGGGTATTAGTCCAGGCCAGAGTAGGGTTGCAGTTCAGACTGTGAAAAGTAAACGCAAAAAGAGTCTTAGAGAGTTTGTGATAGAACTTGAGCCCGTGTCTTTTGTCCGATGGATGGGCCACATGTCAGTGGCAGAGGAAGCACAAGTGGCACTGCCAAGGAGCTGAGGACCTGAAGGAGGACCTGAGCTGTGAGCAAAAGAGCCTTTTAAGCCAGAAATAATGATTGTCTAGAAGAGAACTGTAGACGTTGGATAAAGAAATAACCAGTACTGTGTGCTCAGGCTGCTACTGGGGCACTGTGCTGGGGAGTTTGTTAGATGGGGGCAGGCAGAACAAGTTCTCTGTGCTTTGCTGACGGGCACATGGGGCACCGCGTGCTGGCACTTCTGTGCTTGAAGCTAATGGAGCGTTTGCATGCAATAAAGATCTGCAGGATCAGGGTTTCTGAGCCAAAACCAAATACGTTGACGGGAAGCAAGGCAGCGTCCACGACGCGGAACAAAACATTTATAGAGGTTGTGTCTGGAAAAGAAGCAGGTCTGGAGCTCTGTAGGTCCCACGCAGCGTTCATGCTGTTTATTTGTGGAAAAACCACATAAATGAGGCGATTCTGGGTGTGTTCACTGATATTGTTTATTGAGGGAAGAATCCAGCCATCTCCTTCAGAGCAAAAAGGCTGCCTTGAGACTACAGTGCAGGTGTACGCAGCAGCGGGGTCCTATGGATGTGGTTTTCCCTTCTGTGTGTGTGTGTAGAGGTAGTCCTTGTTAGGAACCCATCAAAGCAACCGCAGTCATGCACCTAACACCTTCTTCCCTCTTCGGAGCGCAGCAAAGTACAATTGTGTGCCACAACCGTGTGGATCCCAACGGGTCCCGGTACCTGCTGGGGGACATGGAGGGGCGTCTCTTCATGCTGCTGCTGGAGAAGGAGGAGCAGATGGATGGTACTGTCACTCTGAAGGACCTGCGCGTGGAGCTGCTCGGCGAGGTATTGCTCTTCCTCTCGCTGCCGTGCCCCGCGTGCTGGGCATGCTCCTTTTCAGCTGAGCCGCTCAGAGGCTCCGCAAACCTGGAGTGCTCCACAGAGGCTTGAGTGGCATCTCTCTTGGAGCCCGAGGACGGGGTACTGTTTCGGTCTGGGTGGCTGTCACACATCTGAACTCTGAAGTTTCAGTTGGGCTGAGGAAATCTTTATTTGGGCTTTATTTGGGTTCAGAAATGGTGTTTGGGAGGCATGGCAGGTTCCTTTTCATGCTGGCTGCCTCACGTGCATCTTCTGCCTTCCCAGACATCTATTGCGGAGTGTTTGACCTACCTGGACAACGGTGTTGTGTTTGTTGGCTCTCGGCTTGGGGATTCCCAGCTTGTGAAGGTGAGTGGTAGCCTCCTCCTGGCTTCGTTGCATGTTCAGTCAGGATTTTGTGCATCTTTTCTTTCATCTGGGCTCAAAATGGTGTGCTTGGATGGGGAGAAACTTTCCTTTCTGTCCCTCTCTCCTTGTCTACATGATTTCCCTTTCTTTTTGGAAACCTGTAATTATGCTTATTCATAGCTCAATGTGGACAGCAATGAACAGGGCTCCTATGTAGTGGCCATGGAGACCTTCACCAACCTTGGTCCCATCGTCGACATGTGTGTAGTAGACCTGGAAAGACAAGGCCAAGGGCAGGTAATGTGGGTTCTGCCTTGCGTTTTCTAGTGTCGGGGAGGTCTGGTCAGCCAGGAATATGGAGTAGGGTGTCTGTGGAAGGAAGAAGATATGATCCATTCATCAGAGAAGCTAAAAGTCTTTCCCGGATGCAGGGAAGGCTTTGAGGCCTTCCACTGAAGAGTAGTATGGGTGGAAAGGCTACTTTCTGGAGACCCTGGTTCACAAGGAAGCGTTTGTCTTCCTGGGAATGGGGAAGGATCAGTAGATGGGGGCCCCTTCACTACAAGGAGGAGTGAGAAAGCTGCTCAGCTGTGGTTGTTAAAGAGCATCTGCTTTTCCTCCAGCTGGTCACGTGCTCAGGTGCCTTTAAAGAGGGTTCCCTGCGGATCATCCGGAACGGCATTGGGATTCACGAGCATGCCAGCATTGATTTGCCAGGAATTAAAGGTAAAGGCTATTCTGCCATTGCAGTGCTGTCAAATGCCACCTGCAGCCTGACGGGGCGCAGTGGGGTGTTGTCTTTGTGGCAGATTGAGGTCGGGCTCTGAGGCGAGGGACTTGCCACCCTGCAGCTTTTTGTTTGCTCCCCATGAGCAACCTTGACTCCTTGTTGTTGCAGGCCTGTGGCCCCTGAGGTCAGACTCGCATCGTGAGACAGACAACACGTTGGTGCTGTCCTTTGTTGGTCAGACCAGGTAAGAGGGGCTTAACACTGAGCTGGGCTCGGGGCTGGCTGTTATAGAACAATAACGACCCCTTCCCTTTCAGGGTTCTTATGTTAAACGGAGAGGAAGTGGAAGAGACAGAGCTGACGGGGTTTGTGGATGACCAGCAGACTTTCTTTTGTGGCAACGTAGCCCATCAGCAATTGATCCAGGTAATGTGCTGGAGGAGCAGGGAGAGACATCTCTCCTGTGGTGATTCCCTAGCCCTTCTTGTCCGTGGGTGCAACCTAGGTCTGGAGCAGGGTCTGCAATCCTTCCCTGTCAGAAGGTGGTTTTGGAAAACCTTTGAGAAAAGGTGTGTTCTCTCTTTCCAGATCACCTCTGCCTCTGTGAGACTGGTCAGTCAGGAGCCCAAAGCCCTGGTGAGTGAGTGGAAAGAACCCAATGGGAAGAACATCAGTGTGGCTTCCTGCAATAGTAACCAGGTGGTGGTGGCTGTGGGACGAGCCCTCTATTACCTGGAGATTAGACCCCAGGAGCTCAGGCAGATCAGGTGGGTATGAGCCTTTCCTCCTGGCCTGAGGAGTCAAAGCCTCTGCTGTCTCTCTTTGGGCTCCAAACTGATATCCATGCTTCCTCTCTCCTGGCAGCTGCACAGAAATGGAGCATGAGGTTGCCTGTTTGGACATCACCCCCCTGGGGGACAGTAACGGCATGTCCCCGCTGTGCGCTATCGGGCTCTGGACTGATATCTCCGCCCGCATCCTAAAGCTGCCTTCATTTGAGCTGCTACACAAAGAGATGCTGGGAGGAGGTAGGGCTCTCCTGGCGCTGCCCGGTGGTGGTGACCTGATTCAGCCATGAGTGACATCAGCCTTCTCTTCCACTGCTCCCTGCAGAAATCATCCCTCGTTCCATCCTGATGACGACCTTCGAGAGCAGCCATTACCTTCTGTGCGCCCTGGGCGATGGGGCACTCTTCTACTTCGGCCTGAGCCTTGAGACAGGTGACCAGTGGGCTCCTCACCAAGTGGGCTCTTGGGGAAGGTCGCTGGACCCCTGCCTTCTTACTTCCTTTGGTGTTCTTTTCTTTTTTTCTTCCCTCTGAAAATCTCCTTTTTTTTCTCATGAGTTCTGGAAAAACCTTCTCTCTCACCCTAATGGGATTGTGCTCAGATGGGGCTGGGTGCAGGCACAGTGATGTGGTGGATCCTCTCTCCAGGGCACCCAGTGGAGAAAGGAGCTGTCCTTCAGTGGGGTTGGTGCTTACACGTAGCTCTTGGGTGCCATTTGCTCACTCGTTTCCTCAGGCATTTGTGTCGCAGCCGTGTTCTGTTCTGCCAGCCCGAAAGCCCTGTTGGGGTGGCTCCCAATGCTGGTGTTTCTTCCCTGCAGGTTTGCTGAGTGACCGGAAGAAGGTGACCCTTGGGACACAGCCCACTGTCCTGAGGACTTTCCGCTCTTTGTCCACGACCAATGTGTTTGCCTGCTCCGACCGCCCCACCGTCATCTACAGCAGCAACCACAAGCTGGTCTTCTCCAATGTCAACCTTAAGGAAGTGAACTACATGTGTCCCCTCAACTCGGATGGGTATCCTGACAGGTGAGCGTGCCCTTTGCCTCTTATGGCCTGGCTGGGGGAGATTGATTTGAGCTGCCACAAGCCCAGTGAAGGGCCAGATGGACAGTGATGGACACTGTTACCTGCTCAGTCCAGTAGACCCATTTTATCATGTCCAGCGGAGCAGTACACCCAACACTGGCCCTCACCTGTGCAAAATGGGAGGGAAAGCCTTCATCATCATACTTGGAGAATAAAGTGATCCAAGCCCTAGATTCTCCTGGGGTCCTGATCAGTGCTTTTTTTTTCTGCTTGGTGGGTCTCCCTTGAGAAGACACTTGCACACATTGCTGCCCTTTAAACATCTCTTCTTCTCTGTGCACTGGTAAAGCTCAAAGCTGTGCTATTCCTGTCACCCTGTTTCCACCCCTCACAACATGTGACGGGGATGCTGGACCGTGTGGTTTGGGGAAGTGAAAGAGGGAGATTCTTGTTTGTGCCACCTACTTCACAGGCCGCGTTGCTCATCGTTTCCCTCCCATACAGCCTGGCATTGGCCAATAACAGCACCCTGACGATCGGCACCATTGATGAGATCCAGAAGCTGCATATCCGCACGGTTCCCCTCTATGAATCGCCCAGGTGAGCGGCAGGAGGGAGGCTGGCTTGCAGGTCCATGCTGTGGTGCACGGGAAGGGGTTTGAGGGAGCCTTCCCAAGGGACTGGGCCGAGCTCTGCAGTCAGCATTCCTGTTGTGGGCTCAGAACACTGACTACATTTGCCACCACATCCCAGAGGGCAGTCTGGGGAAGGGAGTGGCTTTTTCCCTGTTATCCTCTAAGCCTCTGTGCTCTCTCTGGACTGGCTTCCCCTGGCTCCTGGTTCTCCTCACGCAGCTCCGTTCTGTCTTGCAGGAAGATCTGCTACCAAGAGGTATCCCAGTGCTTTGGTGTGCTCTCAAGTCGTATTGAGGTGCAGGATGCCAGTGGGGGTACCACCGCGCTCAGACCCAGTGCCAGCACACAGGTGAGAGGGAGCTGCTGGATTACACCTGCTCTCTGGGCTCTGGTAGCATCTCCTCAAGCCCAATGATGATGCAAATTTTCTTTGGCAATCTTCTCTTCCAAAGCTCTGAGTACATGTTCTCCCTGTGGCAAGCTAGGAAGAGTTAGGGTGGTAAGATCTCCCTGTGCTGCTCCGTGGCAGGTTCAGCGTTCTTGCTGTTCTCTGATCACCTTTTCTTTCTTTGGGTGCTGCTCCTCCAGTCTCCAGCACAGGCTCTTCTTCAGGCTCGAGTTATTTCCTTTTCCTAGGCACAAGTCACCCTCAGGCAGCAGCTGTGTAGAAGCCTTCACACAGTGTAAACTCTTCTGCTCATGCTGCTGTCCAGCATGAACCAAAGGGCTGGATTTGGTACCTCTTCCTTCAGAGTTCTCTGCTCTGTGTCCTGTATCTCTACTGGTGCAGGGAGTGTGTCCCTTTACTCAGGCTCAGGGAGCTCCTCGCATCATCTTCTGTTCATCATTGTGTTCCCCTGTTGGCTCTGTCTGTGTGGAACCGTGTGTGGACATGCTAACTGGGATGAGGATGTGACTAATCTCTCTCTGTCCTAGGCACTATCCAGCAGTGTGAGCACCAGCAAGCTGTTCTCCAGCAGCACAGCCCCCCACGAGACATCCTTTGGAGAGGAGGTGGAGGTGCACAACCTGCTCATTATAGATCAGCACACCTTTGAAGGTACCAGCTTCGAATGCTGCCTGCACCCTTGTCTAGTTTTCTCCAGAGCAAACCCATTAGCTTGTGGCTGACACCTGTGGTCTTGCACAGTTCCTTCAGTCAAAGCAGTTTTCCTGAAGGAACAGCAGCCTTAGGGCTGAGGAAGGGCATGGGTTTAAAGCACAGAGGTTTGTTTTGTCTGTTGGCATAAGGTGTATGTGGGGTGGAGCAGCTTGGATGTGTTTTTAAGCTTTGAGCTGACCTTGGGCAGGCTGCTTTACCTGTGTATGGAGGTGCTGATGCTGGGCCTCAGTTGTTTCTCCCTTTCTCCCTTTACAGTGCTTCATGCCCACCAGTTTCTGCAAAATGAATACGCACTGAGCCTGGTGTCCTGCAAGCTCGGCAAGGATCCAAATACCTACTTCATTGTGGGCACTGCCATGGTGTATCCGGAGGAGGCAGAGCCCAAGCAGGGCCGCATCGTTGTCTTCCACTATTCTGATGGTAAGGGCAAGGTGCTCTCACAACTGAGCTGAGCGCCTCAGTCCTAAGAGAGCTCCCAAATCTTAGTAGCAGGCTGGGATGGTTTTTTTTTTCCCTGAAGGCTCTGCTGTCAGCTGCCCATGGTCCAGGTTGACAGTAGCTTTCATGTTACTGGTCCCATTGTAATGTTCCTATTTTTTTCCCCATCTCCCAGAGAAGTCCAGGAATCATTCCTAAGAATTGGATTCTGGAATTTGCTTTCTGGCCCTGTACCCATATCATTCCTGCATTACTTGCCTACAGAGCCTTTAAGAAATGTTTTTTTGGAGAGCATTTTGTCTGAGAATTGTCAGACTTCTGCCTCTGGGAGTACAGGGCAAATTACTGGAGAGTCTCCTGGTTTCCTTTCAGGGAAGCTGCAGAGCCTGGCGGAGAAGGAGGTGAAAGGAGCTGTATATTCCATGGTGGAGTTCAACGGGAAGCTCTTAGCCAGCATCAACAGCACGGTAGGGCTCTTGTACGATCCTCAAGTGCCTTAGCAGCAGGTATGCAGAGCTGGAGACCATTCCAGCTGTGAGAACATGAGCAGGGTCCCCGATCGTGTCGCGGAGCGTGTTCTGGCTGGTGTGTTTGCTCAGAGCCGTGTTCCTCGCTTCAGGTGCGCCTGTATGAGTGGACAGCTGAGAAGGAGCTGCGCACGGAGTGCAACCATTACAATAACATCATGGCACTTTACCTGAAGACTAAGGGAGACTTCATCCTTGTAGGAGATCTCATGCGCTCTGTCCTGCTCCTTGCTTACAAGCCCATGGAAGGAAACTTCGAGGAGGTACCAGAGCTTTTAGCATAGCTTTGGTTGAAAGGGGGCTGGGAGCCTGCACTGGCTGCTTCAAGAGGCTCTGGGCATGGGAAACAGTGATAAAATAAGGTAACTAGCCTGTGATAACCCTGCAGTTGTTAGAATGGTTCTGGGCATGTTGGGTGAGATGGGGATGCTGCCTTCCAGGGCAGGGCTTTCTCTGCACGCTGACCCTGCTTGGTACTTCGTGTCCCCTTTCAGATCGCCCGGGACTTCAATCCGAACTGGATGAGTGCTGTTGAGATCTTGGACGATGACAACTTCTTGGGAGCGGAGAACGCCTTTAACCTGTTTGTGTGCCAGAAGGACAGGTGAGCTGGCTGTAAGGGGGATGCGGCAGCGTGCGATAGGGACGGGGTGATGGTGCCTGCTGCTCTCGACATTGTGTTTGCAGAAGGGTGTATATCAGGTAGGTGGGAGGAAATGTAGGGAGAAGCATGCTTGGCTGTGAGGAGCAACGGGATGGGAGGTGGGGAGCTTGCCTTCATTCCTGGCACAGACTTGAGGAGGATGCTCTGGCTTTCAGTGCTGCCACAACGGATGAGGAGCGCCAGCACCTGCAAGAGGTGGGGCTGTCCCATCTGGGAGAGTTCGTCAATGTTTTCTGCCATGGATCTCTGGTCATGCAGAACCTGGGTGAGACATCTACGCCGACCCAGGGCTCAGTTCTCTTCGGCACAGTCAATGGCATGATTGGTAAGGATAAGGGGGCCTCAGCCCTAGCGGGAGGGTGACGGGTCCCCATCCCTGCTGCTGAGACCTGGGCTGGCGATGGCTTCTGTCTCCCTTCTTCTCTTCTCCAGTCTAGTAACTGTGAGCCATAGGCCTTTCTGGAGAGCATGCTGTGGGGTCCCAGAGAAGGAATTGCCCAGCTGCCCTGCCTCTGCTGCAGCTGCCCTGCCTCTGCTGCAGCTGCCCTGCCTCTGCTGCAGCTGCCCTGCCTCTGCTGCAGCTGCCCTGCCTCTGCTGCAGCTGCCCTTCTGTGTGCAGAAGCACTTTCTTATTCTTGCTCCCCTTGAAAACCTAATTTACTCTCTTGGAGAACCTCCAGGAACTGAAACTGCTCAGCCCTTCACTGAAACCTCTTTCCTGTCCTAGCCCTCTTGGGCACCAGCTTCCCCGCAGCTCCAGGCTCGGCAGCCTGTGGGGAACTGCAGCCACGTGGCTCTAGGGTCCCCCGGGATGAGCCCTGACCCCTTGACACCCTTGTGCCCTTTGCAGGACTGGTGACCTCGCTGTCAGAAAGCTGGTACAACCTACTGCTGGACATGCAGAACAGGCTCAATAAAGTCATCAAGAGCGTGGGCAAGATCGAGCACTCTTTATATCCTTCTGTGGTTCAGCAGAGAGGCTGCCTTGTGAATCAGAGCTGAGCCAGGAGCTGAGCTGGGGAGGCAGAGGTTTCTCTCTGCTCTGCTGGGGACATGCTGGGGTAAAGGGACAGGAGTTAGAGGGGACAGTTCCAGGTTTGCTGCACAGCCTGGGCTTTGTGCTTATGCTTGGGGGAAGGTGCCTGTCACAGAGAGGTGGACTTACCAGGGTTGAGGGTAAAGCTGGCTTTGGGGGACTGCAGCTCTTGGGGTGCCAGTCGCAGGAGCTGATTGTGCTCATGACTGCATGTGCTCATGCAGTGAGATAAAGTTCCCAAGACTTTCCTGGGTCTCTGAAGCTCCCAAGACTTTCCTGGGTCTCTCCTCTGATAAAATGAAGCACAGACTCTCTTTCATGGGCAGCTACTGCATATGTCCAGTGGGGCTTTTCAGACATAGTCTGAGGCCGGTGTTAATGCGTTTAGCTCCTTGACTCTGACACCTGGAGATCGTTTCACACTGAACGCAAGACGGAACCGGCCACAGGCTTCATTGATGGCGACTTGATTGAAAGCTTCTTGGACATCAGCAGGCCCAAGATGCAGGAGGTGGTGGCAAACCTGCAGGTGAGATGAGTAGGGGCTGAGGGTTGAGCTGAAGGGCTTGAACCCTTCCAAGGTAGCAGCAGAGAACCTGCTCAGAAATCCTGGCTCCAGTGCATCCAAATGTGTGTCCTATCACGAGGTGACGCTTTGGGAGTGTCCCTCTCCCCGCTGCACCTCCTGCTCTTGTCATATTTTGACGCCTTTTCTCCTGTTGCAGATCGATGATGGCAGCGGCATGAAGAGGGAGGCCACTGTAGATGACCTGATAAAGATTGTGGAGGAGCTGACCCGCATCCATTAGCCGGATCCGGGATCGTTCCCTGGCACCTTCCTCCATGTAGAGCAAGGGAGACTTTTTTTTTTCCGGCCTGCAGCTGGGAGACCCCTGGCCAGCTACACTACCACTGGAGGCGGCGGTCCTTGCCCAAGGGGAAGCGGGGGAAGGAGTCTCTGGATGGGAGTCAACTTGTTAGAGATTTGGGGGGTGTCGCTGAGCGGGCACCGCGTCACTGCCTGCTGGGATTCATGCGTCCTGCGGACCTCAGCTGCTGACCCCCAACTGGTCTTCGCTCGTCGCTCTTGGGTAGCTGGTAGCGCTTGGCTGATGGGGTGCCCTTGCCTGGATTCGCTCTTCACTGTTGTCTTTAGTTCTGTTTTGATTTTTTTTTCTCTGTTTCATTTTGATTCCCTGATTTGTTGTGTTTTTCGGAAGTGGAAGCAAAGCTGCCTGTGTGGTGCAGGTGAGGGCTGGAAGGAGTCATCTCTGGGGCTGGTAAGAAGTGTGGGGCAGAGGAGGAGGATGCCTCTCCGCCGGGGTTACCAAGCCGAGAGGGCAGAGCGTGCTTCCCTCTCCCTGCGGGCGCTGTGCCTCGCTCGGGGAGGGAAGCTCTGGCAAGCAAAATCAGTTGTTGGCTTCTGAGTTTTACCAAATAAAGTAGTCCATGAGGAGGGCTCTGTCTCTTGGCGTTCTGCTCCTCGGTTCGTCTGCAGGTGGGACGTTTGTTCAGTGCGCTGCCAGGGGGGAGCCGTGTCCCTGAGCTGCTCGAGGGAGCTCTCCTTCCCGAGCCAGGGTTACCTGCAGGATTTTCTGCTGTGGAAACGTTTCTGCCACTTCGCTCTTTGTGGGAGTGATTTGGGAACTACGGATCTGATCGCACCTGATGGATGCATCAGAGGGCAGCACGTGTTTTTTCCATATTTTTTTTTTATGGCTTTTCTTTGACTTGAAAGAAACTTTGTTTTTTGCCTCTTGGTGCTGCCTAGTGCAGATGGATTTGGCAGCAGTGCTGCTGAGCCTCCCTGGGAAGGTGAGGAGGGGAGTTTGCGTTTCAGAACACGGAATCCAGAGGAATCTTGGACTGCATGTGCCCCCTTTGGAAGATTCACCTCTTTGCTGGCTCTTTCTTCCTTATAGCCCTCCCTGAGGCAGTGTTTCTCAGCCGCTGGTGGGAACAGCTTTCATGTGGCCTTTGCACCAAGGTAGGAGAAGAGGAGATGACCCAGCAGTGCTCACGTGCTTCCCAAACTCATGCTAACTAGGAAATACACGTTCTGTTCTCTGTTTCACAGGGCATGTTTGCAAACAGCTCTCCCACTTCCTAGAGAGCCATAGTCAGGTCTCCTCTGTGTGCCAGGAGTTTAATACTTCCTCTTGAAGACAAGGTTGTCACAGAGAAGATTTTTAAAGGGTTTCTGGCAGTTGGCAGAGCTAGCAGTCTGTTCCCAGAGCCCTCGCAGGCTGCTGTGATTCCATGTGGCCACCCTGCCCATGGGTTAGCACAGGACGGGACAGGATCCCGGTGTTTCCCAAGTGTCCGGAGGGCAGCCCGGGCAGCTCAGCAGGCCCCTGTCCGGAGGGCAGGGTATAAATATCCCTGGAGCTGAGAACCACAGGAATGGCAAGATCGGGTCGGTCTCCGGCTCCGTTCAGTCTGGTGTCCCGGCGAGAACTGAAGGGATGGGAGCCAGAACCCCCTGCTCCGACCCAGCCCCAGCCCTTCCCACAGTTTCCTTTCAAGCCCCAGGCCCGCTCCAGCTTTTAGCGTGTGTTCCTCTACGTCAGGGCTCCGCGATGGGGCCCTTCGCTCTGCTCTCGTGGCCACGTCTGTCCCCTCCGTGGCTGCACGTTGCTGCTGGCCTCTCGGTGCAGCCATGAACCGGATGGAGCTGCGCTGCTGAGGGGAAGCCTTGCCCTCCACCTCTCTGCCTCCTCTAGTGCTGGGATGCAAGGGAGATCGCATCCCTCTCGCTGTTGCCCACGGGAAGGTAGGACATGGAGTCCATGTCGCTGCAGGCTCGCGGGGCCTAGCTATCAGGCAAGCCCCGGTTTCTGCGAGGAATTTGTATAGAGAGGGCTATATTTGGACATGTCTCTGCCTGGAGAGCCGGTGTTTGGGCTTAGAAATGGACTGTGACCATTTGCAACAAGCCTGGCTTTTGTGCTCGTGCTCGCTGCAAGCACACAGGCTTCCTTTGGCTCCCACCTTCCAGGAGCACCTTGGTCCGTCAGCCTGCTGCGGGCTGCGGTCCTTCTCCCGCAGCCTTTGCCCAGAGGATCCCGGAGAGCCAGAAGAGCCCTACTGGGGGCCAGCCCTGGAGGGGGATGTAGGTGCAAAGCTGCGCCGGGGGTGCAGAGCTGCAGGCAGCCGCTGCCTGCCCTGCCTCCCCGCGCTCGGATCCGAGCGGCGCCGGCCCTTTGCTCCCTCCCGTCAATCATTACCCCCGTGCGGCCTTCGCTGTGGCCCCTGGCCCGGGCAGGGAGCGGGATGCGGGTTCCTGCTGCCCCGCGAGCCCCGCCGGGCACAGCTCCCGTGTCCCTGCTGGCATCAGGGCACTGGTGCCGTGCGGGGAGCCCCGGCGCCTCGCTGCCCCCTTCCCCCCCGGCCCCTTTATCTGCTGCAGGCTCCGTTTTGGTGGGTCCCCGCGCAGGGCCGGGCGAGCGGCCCAGTGCCGCCAGGAGGAGGAGGAGGAGGAGGAGGAGGGGAGAGGCCAGGCCGGAGCCTTGCCAGATGTGGGAAAGGAGAGAAGGGGGATGTTCGCGCTGCTTTCCCCCGCACCGCCTCGCGGACGCCGCGGAGCCTCCGCGCTTGGGGCAGCCTCCCCGCGCGCGACCGCGGCGGCTCGTCCGCGCTGCCGTGCGCCGCCCGAGCATCCCCGGGAGCCGCGCGCTCCCCGCTCCGCTCCACGGCGCTCCGCGGGCCCCTTCCCCGCTCTCCACCCCCCGCATTGTTCCCGGCGCAGCAGGCAGGAGGAGGAGCAGGGCCAAGGGCCAGCGCGCGGTAGGCGCCCGTGCCGCCGAGGCAGCAGCAAGGCAGGAAGGCAGGCGCTGGGAGCGTGCCGCCGGCTCCAGCCGCCTGTCATGTTGGTCGAGCTGCTCTTCCAGGCTGCCTGTGTGTCCCTGGTCCTCCCCGGCGCCCAGGGCAGGGTGTACCCCGCGAGGAAGAAGCCGGCCAGCTTTGCTGTGGAGAGGTAGCCGGGTCCCCCCGCCGCCCCTTCCCCGCTCCCTTCCCTCTCTTTCCCTGCTGCACCTGGGCATCGCTGCCCGGGCAGCCTTGGCTCCCTCCACCTGTGCCCTCCGTCCTCGTGGGCGGCCCTGGCGCTGAGGGGTCCCCGCGGGCTGGCGGGGGCCGCGAGCCCCCTGTGCCAGCCTCTCCGCGGGCCTTTGGTCCCCGCCGGGAGCGGCACGGCCTCAGCCTCTCGTCCCCGGCCAGGCGCCGCGCGGGGCCGCACGTTTGCTTCTCGGGCTTCGGCAGTGGATGTTGCCCCGGGTGGATGCTGTCGCCGGGCAGCGGGCAGTGCACCCTGCGTGAGTAAGGGCGCCCAGGCGCCGGTGGCGCATCCTGAGGAGCAGGGGGCGCGTGGGGGGGGTCCCTTTCCCCCCGCCAACCACGGCTTCTCCTGGCTTTTTGCAGCACTCTGCTCCTTTGGCTGCGGCAGCGGCTTGTGCATCGCCCCTAACCTCTGCTCTTGCCCGGATGGCGAGCAAGGCATCACTTGCCCAGGTACCCCCCTGGTCCCCTGGTTCCCTGCTGGCGCTCGCAGCTCCCACGCCGGCACGGGCACAGGGCCGTTTGTGGCCGGGCACGTTGTTCCCGCGTGGGTGCGTGCGCGGGGCGAAGGCATGGCCCGGGGCGGCAAGCATGCACCGAGGGGCCCGCGCGGCGGGCACGGAGGCCTGGCTTGGGCAAGCTGCGGCGCTCTGGGGCTCGGGCTTGGCGCTGTGCTCCGGTAATAGGCGAGGGAGCGAGCACGGCCGGGGCTGAAGCAGCCCCGAACGCGGCGGATCCGGGGGCAACGGATGCTCGGAGCAGCGCCCTGCAGCCCTCGCGGTTGCGTTGCAGAGCCGCCCGGGACGTGCGGCGAGTACGGCTGCGACCTCTCCTGTAACCACGGCGGGTGCCAGGAGGTGGCCCGCGTCTGCCCCCTCGGCTTCTCCATGCAGGAGACGGCCAACGGCGTCCGCTGCACGGGTGAGCGGCGCGGGCTCCTCGGTGGCGTGGGGGCACCGGTGGCGCCCCCGTCCCTCCAGCTCCTCATCCTCGCCCGCAGACATCGACGAGTGCCTGAGCGCCGCTTGCGAGGGGCTCTGCGTCAACACCGAGGGCGGCTTCGTGTGCGAGTGCGGCCCGGGCATGCAGCTCTCCGCCGACCGCCACAGCTGCCAGGGTGGGCGGCGAGCGGCCCGGGCAGCGCCACGGGGCGCCCGCGCCGCCTCCTCACCCCGCGCCTCGGCCTTGCAGACACGGACGAGTGCCTGGCTACGCCGTGCCAGCACCGCTGCAGGAACAGCGTCGGCAGCTACCGCTGCTCCTGCCGCCCGGGCTATCACCTGCACGGCAACCGGCACTCGTGCGTGGGTGAGTGCCGCGCTCCAGCGGCCGCCGGCGCGGGACCCTCGTCCTGCCGGCCGTGCCGTTAAGCACCGGGTGATGCCAGGCGTGCCCGGTGCCGTGCCAGGCTCCCCTGTGCGAGCGCGCTCGAGGCCGTTCCGTGGGGTAAGCGTTACGGGCTCACGGTCCCCGTGTCTCCCAGATGTCAACGAGTGTCGGCGGCCGGCGGAGAGACGGGCCTGCCAGCACTCCTGCCACAACACGCCGGGCAGCTACGTGTGCTCCTGCCGCCCCGGGTACCGCCTCAGCGGGGACAGGGTGTCCTGCGAAGGTGAGCGGCTCTGCCTGCGGGCTGGCGCGGGGCACAGCGGGCGCTGCGGTGCCTCTGAAGCGACGTCTCTCCTCTTCCTTCCTAGGGCTCCCCAAATCCATCCTGGCCCCGTCCCCCATCCTGCAGTCCCTGCAGCACCCGCCCACTCTCCTCCTGCTCCCTCCTGGCTCTGGGGGACCCCTCCCGGTCCCCAGGGGCTCCCCGTCTCCCCACCTGCCGGCCCCGGCTCCGGGCACCCAGGCACCTTCCTTCCCCGCCGCCCCCTCGCCCGCCGCGGACGTGTTGGTGCTGCGGACGGAGGGAGCTCCCGGCACCGCCGCGCCGTCGCCAGCGCCTCGCTGCTGGCACCGGGGAGCCCCCCGGGCGCAGGGCGCGCGCTGGACGGAGCCCGGCTGCCGGAGCTGCGCCTGCCACGTGAGTGCCCCGGCTGCCCGGCCTCGCGCCCGCGCGGCCTCGCCGCTCAGCGCGCTCCTGCCCGTGCAGGGAGGGCGAGTGCTCTGCGAGCCCGTGAGCTGCCCTGCGTCCTGCTCCCACCCGCTGCCCGCCCCCGACGGCGGCTGCTGCCCCAGCTGCTCAGGTGAGCCGCGCCGCCCGTGGCCCTGCGCTCCCGGCCGTGGCACCTCCTCACCCGGCCCTGGGCCTCCCTTCCAGGCTGCCTGCACGACGGGGTGGCCCGGGCCGAGGGGGACGTCTTCTCGCTGCCCGATGGGAACTGCACGGTGTGCGTGTGCCTGGTGAGTCTGCGACGGGCGCGCGGGCATCCCCGAGCAGCGCGTGCTGGTGACGCTGTGCAAGCGTTGGGGCTGCAACGGCACCCCGCAGCTCCCCTGGCCTCCACCCCAGGCCTCTCTCAAGCTGCACGTGGGGTGGACCAGGCTGTGCTGCTGGGGTTTGTCCTGTGCTACTGGCGTTTATCGTGGGAAAGGGACACGTCACCTACCTGCTTGGCCCTGTGGCCATGAAGTAATGGCCCTGGCGGCCCTGCTGTCTCCTCCTCAGGCTGGCAACGTCTCCTGCATCTCCCCGGAGTGCCCTCCAGGCCCCTGCCCCAGCTCCTCCGCTGCTGATTGCTGCTCCTGCCAGCCAGGTGGGTCCTGCCGCCCCACAGCACCCACAGGGCAGGAGGGCAGCCCAAGGGGAGCAGCTCTTCCAAGGACAGGAGCTACGGATCCATGCTTTGCTCTCCGTCCCCGGCCGATCCCAGCCCTGGCCTCACCCGCTGTCTCCTCCGCAGCAAAGTGCAACTTTCACGGCCGCACGTACGTGCACGGAGCCCGCTTCAGTCTGGATGGGGATGACTGCACCACCTGCGTCTGCCAGGTGGGTTCCTGCACCCACCGGCGTGGGTGTCCCGGGCAGGGCACGTGGGTCTGGCAGTCTCCTAGGGATGCTCCTGGACATGGGGTTTCCTGCCCTCCTCCTCCACGCTGCCGCGAGGATCTGGCCCTTCCCTGGGTCCCACCGGCGCCCTGCAGCAAAGGCCCTGCGCTGCGGGCTCAGCTGCGCTGCGGGCTCAGCAGCTGACGCGTCCTCATGTCCTCAGGGCGGCGAGGTGGAGTGCTCCTTCGCCCCGTGTCCCGCGCTGGACTGTCCTCAGCACGAGTGGCACCTGGGCCCCGGGCAGTGCTGCTTCGCCTGCCGGGCCCCCCCGGCCCCCTCAGGTGAGCGGGGCCCTGGGAGCTGCCCGAGGACAGGGTGTGGGGGGTCACCTGAGGATAAGGAGAATGGGAGGGGCTGCATGGGGACAGGGAGGGTATTTGGGGACAACGTGGGGCAGAGGGGGAAGCGGCAGCACACGGGAGTTGCATGTGCCGTGCTGCACACGCGCGTGCCGTGCTGCACGTGTGCATTAGCAAGGCGCAGGGCTTGCCGGGGCCGCGCACGTGCCCGCCCTGCAGCCCTGCCGACCCTCTCCTCTGCCCGCCAGGTTGCTTCGTGGATGACAACGGCGTGGAGTTCCCCGTCGGACAGATCTGGTCTCCGGGCGATCCCTGTGAGTTATGCATCTGCCAGGTGAATGAGAACCTGCTCTGCTTCACTCCTCCTACCTGTCCCTGCCCCATGCATGGCTCCTGGTGCCAGTGCCCATCCCCTGCTGCACCCGTGGCTCCCTGGCATTGCGTGGCATGGGGAGGCTGCAGGGGTAGGGGTCTGGGAAGGAACGAGAGGATGTTTAGATACCAAAGCAAGCCGCCTCTCTGTCTGCTTCCTTTGTTGCACCTGCTGCCTGCAGGCTCCCAGGACACATAGACCTTCCCTTGGGATGCCTGGGATGCTCGTGGCCCATAGGCCACGTGTTCCCTGCTCCATCTGACCCGGGCACAGCGTGTGCCTCCTAGCAGAGTGGCAGTCCCAGCACAGCAGCCTCTGTCACAGCTGCTGGCTGCTGACAGTGGGTCGCCAACACCATTCCTTTCCCTGCCTGGTTCCAGGGAGCTCCCTGGCTTTGTGGGCCTTAAACACCTTGCCTTGTGGGCAGCATCTCCTCCTTCCCTGTGGAGGGATCCTGGCAGAGACGGTTGCACCCGACACTGAGGTCCAGCCAGCTCTGGAATGGAGCAGAGCAGGGGCAGGACGGGTGGCATGGTGCTGGCCCTAGGCTTCTGTCAAGTGTCTCTCTCTCTCGCAGGCAGATGGGTCCGTGAGCTGCAAGCGGACGGACTGCGTGGAGACGTGTCCCTACCCCATCCGGATCCCCGGGCAGTGCTGTCCCGACTGCTCAGCAGGTGACGGGGCCTGAGGGAGCCAGCGGCTGTGGGGTGGAGAGGTGGCGGCCGCCCACCCCTGTCACCTCTCTGAGCTCCTTCCACCAGCCTGGGGCAGCACTGGAGCCAGTGAGCCTGTGTTTCACTGGAGGAGGCTCTGGCAGCCCGGAGCCCCTGCTGAGCAACCCGGGGAGCATAAGCTCACAGTTTCCTCCCCACAGGCTGCACCTACATGGGAAGGATCTTTTACAACAACGAGACGTTCCCATCTGTCCTGGACCCCTGTCTAAGCTGCATCTGCCTGGTGAGGGCTGCTTCGGGGGGTAGACCTCCTAACAGCAGCAAAAACGTCGGCAGTGGCTGGGTTTGGCAGGTGGGCACTGTTCCCTGGGTGCTTGGGCCTTAGCTCTGGCCTCTATTTTGCAGGGGTAGCCTGGCACTGAAGTGTGCAAGTGTAGGGGAGCATCATCAGCACACAAATCACTGCTTGGTTTTTGCAAGTGTTAGCAGGTGAAAGCCTTGGCTTTGCATCTAGACAAAGGACCCTTCCAGATCCTGTCCATTATTTTTCCCTCTGTTGCAGAGGAAAAAAAAAATCTTTTAGTGACTTGAAGTTGCCCCTGTTGCCCTGCCCGGGACCCGCAGGCTGCCCTAGTCCTTGCTAACGCAGAGCCTCTGCGTGTGCCTCTGCCCTGCCTTGCAGCTGGGCTCGGTGGCCTGCTCGCCCGTGCACTGTGCCATCTTCTGCACGTACCCGTTCCACGCCGAGGGGGAATGCTGCCCTGTCTGCAAGGGTAAGAGCCGCGGCCCCAGCCACCCTGCGCTGCAGGCAGCGGCCGGGCCCCCTCTGCCAGCCCGGCAGGGTGGTCGGAGGGATGAGCCGAGAGGCTGGATGCGGCACCTGGGCAGCGGCGGGAGGAAGGCGCCGCGAGGCCGCTCGCTCCGCTGCCCCGCGTCCTCTCCTCGCTCCCTGTAGATTGCAACTACGAGGGCAGGAAGGTGGTGAACGGCCAGACGTTCAGCCCCGAGGGTGAGCCCTGCACCCGCTGCACGTGCCAGGTGAGTGGGTGCTGCTGTGGAGGGAGAGCTGCCGGCCCCAGGGCTGTGCGTGGGGCAGGGGCTCCAGCCTGCGGGAGCAGAGACCTTCCCTTGCCCGGCGTGGGGCTGGGTGCCGAGGCCACGGGGAGCGTGGGGCGGGTGCAGGGGAGCGCTCTCACCGCGCGCCTTTGCCCTGGCCCTCAGCTGGGCGAGGTGAGCTGCGAGAAGAGGCTGTGTCCCCAGTCGTGCGCGGAGCCCGCGCTGCTCCCCGCTGCCTGCTGCCCGCCCTGCCAAGGTAACGGGGGTGCCCGCGGGGCTGGGGCAGGCTCGGCGCGGCCGTGGCACTGCTGCGCCCTCGCTGTCCCCGTGCTCCGCGCGCGATGGGTGTTGCACCAGCGGACTGCTGGTTGCACCCCAGGCCCTTGGGCGCCCAGCTGTGCCGGCGCCGTGCTTGGCCCGCTGGGTGCGGGAGGCGGGGTGCTCACCAAAGGCGCCCCTCTGTGCCAGCAGCAGCGGCCCCGCTGGTGCCGCGGCTCCGGGACGCCTCCCCGTCCGGCGAGGACGCCACCGCGCGTGCCCGCGCCGCGTCCCCCACGGGCTCCCCGCGCCGCCTGGCCCAGCTGCTGCTCCGCGCCAGCCCGCCCGCTCCACACACTCGGCCCCCCGGCAGCCCCTCTGCGGGCGGCGCGGTGCCCGCGGCGTCTCCTCCGCCCGGGCCGAGCCCCCCAGGGCAGCACGGGGGGCCGCTGGAGGCCCTCCTGCCCACGGCGGGCCCCGGCGCCGCTGCCTCGCTGGGCACTGCGGCTCCTGGGGGCAGCTCCAGCCCTGAGGTTCAGCAGCCTCCGGAGGAGGCCGAGGCCTCCGCTCTGCCTCCAGCTCACAGGGACCCTCCCGGGGGGCGCGCGGCTCTCTAGGGGCCTCCGTGGTGCATGTGCGTGGCGAGGAGGAGGAGGAGGGGGGCTGAAGGACCAGCAGGTCTGGCCTGGCGGGCTCCTGGGGGCGGGTGGGTGCGCAGGGAGGGTGAGGGCACCTGCCCCCTTCTGCAGGGGGGCGGATGGGGTGTGGAGCCCTTGGGTGCTGGGGTGCCCCTGCTCCCCACTGCACGTGCGGGGGGCCGAGGGGCAGGGCTGGGCCTGAACGCGCCCCCGCGCTGGGTTCACGCTACAGGGCACGGGGGGAGATGCCCCGGCCGGGGGGCGACGCCACGGTGGGTGCCCCACGCCGGCCCCCTGGGGCCGTAGCCGGGCACGGAGCTTCCCCAGGCCCCCGGCCCACAGCAGGGCACGAGGGCAGGCTGGCGTTCCTCTCCGTGCGGGCCGAGCACGGGCCTGGCCCCCCTCGCGGCATCAATAAAGCTGCCCTGCTGTTCATGCCCCGCGTCCTGCGCTCCGCGGGGACGGGCGCAGAGCCGGAGGGAGGGACGGACGGCGAGGCCGGCGCGAGGCCGGGCCTCGGCGGCCCTTTATTGCGCGGGCGCGCTCACAGGGCGGGCGCCAGCCCCACCATGTTGTTGGCCCTGTCGAAGACGCTGTAGTAGTGGCGCAGGAAAACGTCCCCGAGGATCCAGTGGTCTCCGGCCGCCGTGTGGAGGCTGAAGGCCTCGAAGCCGCTTGTGCAGGAGCCGTCCTTCAGCTGGCGGGGCCGGGGGGCGGCAGTGAGCGCCCGGCCCGCGAGGACGGCACCGATGCGATGCCCTCCCGGCACCGATGCCCTCCCGGCACCGACGTCTCCCAGTCCCTCTGTGCCGGCCATCCGCTGCTGTGCGGCTCCCTGGGCTGTTTGCAGGGTGGCACAGCGGCAGCCAGGCTGGCAGGGGTCCCTACCTGGCGGATGTAGGCCTGGGGTGGCAGCGGGAACGGGATGCCGTTGATGATGAAGATGATGTCGGGCAGGCGGCTGATGAAGCCGCAGTTCACCATGTACTGTGGGGTCGGGGGAGGCGACAGCCCTGCCTTAGGCTTGACCGTTCCCCCGTCTGCCCACCCTGTCCTTGCCCTTCGCACGAACCGAGCCGTTCTTGGCCTGGGCAGCACCGAGCTCGTACTGGATGTTGCCAATGCCGGCGGGAGGTCCGGCCAGCAGCGAGGTGCCGCTGTCCACGATGCCCTGGCAGCCGTAGGGGCAGGCGATGGGGCGGCCGTACATGGTGATGCTGGGGGGAGAAGGGGCGCGCGTGCGGTGAGCGTCCTCGTGGGGACCCGGTGGCACCGTGAGCTGGGCGGATGGGTGCTACCTGTCCACTTTGACTTGCCAGTAGGTCTCTGAGGACAGAGGGATCCAGCTGAGGTTGCCGGAGAAATAGGCGTCGTCGATGCCCCCGAACATGACAAAGCTGCCGTTCTCGTTACTGGGGGGAGGCAAGAGGGAGACAGCAAGGGCCACGGCAGTGCCGGGGGCTGCTCTGCTGCCTGCCACAGCGGTGGCAAATAGCCCTTCCCCGGGGACTTCTGATGCCAGGACCAGAGGCAAGGGAGAGCGGATGGAAGGGTGGTGCCCACTGTGTCCCCCTGTGCACAGAGCGGGGTCTATGGGCTCCAAGCCGGGAGCCTTGCTGGGGGGAAGGCTGGCAAGGCAAGAGCTCAAAGCTGCTCTGCAAATGGGGCTGTATCAAAGCCAAGCTCTGCCCAGCCGTAGCGTTGCCCTACCCGTGGTGCAGAGCACTGGCTTTGTGGTGCCAGCCTCTCCGGGCCCCATGGCTGCGCGAGGATTTGCCCGGGGCCAGCTTGGACTTACGGAGACAGGTAGATGGAGAAAAGATTCTGGGAGACCAAGCCTTGGCTCATCATGTTGTCAAAAACAGGGGTGGCGTTGGAGGAGGAGATGCTGGGGAAGGCCAGCCCCAGGAAGCCATCAAAGGGCATATAGTAGAGGAAGGAGCCGGGTTCAACCACGCTCAGACCGAAGATCTGGTTGGACACCTGGATGTCGGCGACCTGGGTGGCAGAGCGGGCAGGATCAGGGGTGTCCTGTGTGACCGATGGAGGGAGGGAGACCTGGGCGGTGCTGGTGACTCCCTTCCTCAGCCTGCCCCGCTGCATCCCCGGCGTTGCCTCCTTCCTCCGCGGACTCACCCGCACGGTGTCGTAGGCCAGGTAGCCGACCATGCTGCCCGTGCCGTACCAGATGGAGATGCTGTCGGTGGTGCCGCGGTACGTGGAGGACAGGGCTGGGTTGTAGCGCCGGTGATCGGCTGGAACGGCAAAAGCGGGGGGAGGACTGAGAAGCGGGGGGCCAGCGGCCAGCACGACTCACGGGGTGGGCAAAGGGGCTCGGGGCGCCAGGCTGCAGGTGGGTAGCCACGTCTTGGGGGTTCCTGTCGAGCACTGGCTGATTTAGCGACGCTCTTTGGGGCAGCAGAGCAGACGCACGTGGGCTGGAACACGGGGCAGGGCCAGGGGCTCGCGTCCCACTGGCCTTGCCCGGGCACCACCTACCACAGGCCTCGCTGGAGCAGTGTATGGAGGGCACCCACAGGTTGGAGGAGCCTGTGTCAAAGAGGACAGCGAACTCCTGCGCCGGGGTGCCGATGGCGACGGTGCCCACGTACTCCAGCTGCCGAAGGAGGACAGCGGGCGCCTTAGACCCTCTGCACTGCAGCGCTAGGCCCAGCCTTGCTGGTCCAAAGCGTGCCCAAGGGGTCCGTGCACGCAGTGCCCCTGCCCGCCACCACCCCCGGTGCCAGCTGGAGGCCACCGCGCGTGCGCGCGCCCCGGCTCCGCGCTCACTCACGTCCAGGTAGTTGGCCAGGGGCTCAGAGGCGGCTGCGGTGGGGAAGTACTTGGCGGCCGGCGACGGTGGGTGTTTGGTCAGGAAGTCTTGCAGCAAGCCACGTTCTGAGAGGGCTTCTCTCATGGATTTGGTCTTCTTCAGCTTCACCCTGAGACAGAAGGCTGCAGTTAAAGACAGGGTAGATACGTGCCTCCAGGAGCCGAGAACTGGCTTTTCCCTGCTGCTGGTCAGAGTGTTTCAGGGGGCTGATGTGCAAAATTCATGGAAGAAGATTTTTTTTTTTCCCAGGAAATTAGGAAACAAACAAAATGCCCAAACCCAGGTTCGTGCCCCCGAGGAGCCACGGCTTGGGCTTAGCCGGGTGACCTGCATGAAGAAGGTGCTCAGGACAAGCGTGTGACAGCGCAGCGCTGCCCGCAGCGCCGTTCGCCTCCACTGGATGGAAGATGGGGCAGGGATGACCCTCCCCAGCCTGGCTGCACCCCGCGCCCTGCGCTCGAGCTGCAGCAGAGCTGCCGGGGGCCAGGCCCCCCGCGTGCCCACCGCCCCACGCGGCGCCTTCCCGCCCTACTCACTTGCCCACCAGGCCCCGGGCGACGGCCACCAGCGCCAGGACCAAGAGCCACCTCATGGCGATGCCTCGCGCCGGTGCGCGCGGATGGGCTCGGCGGCGCGGCCCTTATGTGGGCGCCCAGCCCCGGGTGCCCCGGGCGCCCGGATGAGGAGTGCCGATGGCCACGATAGCGCTTGCCCGAGCGCCCCGGCTCTGCCCCGCGCGGCGGAGGCCCCGGGCGGCAGCGGGAGCTGTTTGCACAGGCGCGTGGGAGGCGCTGGGCCCGCTGCGTGCGGCTGGGCTGCCTTGGCCGCGGCCACAGCGAGCTGGGCCCAGCACGGGGCGGGCAAAGGGGCTCGGGGCGCCAGGCTGCAGGTGGGCAGCCGCATCTTGGGGGTTCCTGGGCCGGCTTTGGGGCCAAGAGGCTGGTGGTGGGAGCCGGCAGGAGCCTGGGGACCCCGTGTGCTGGCTGTGGGTCGGAGCCGGCCCCGGCCCCGGCGTGCACGCGCTGCCACGGGGACCCTTGCCCACGCTGGCAGGCGGACCCTGCTCCGCGCTGGTGGACTTTGTGAGCGGCCGGCCTGTGTGCCAGGAACAAACACGGCGCGGGCCCTATCAGCTCCGCCGCGGCGTTTGCTTTGCGCGGGGCGCTATCGGGCGCGATAAGCGAGGGGTGGGCAGCAGCCGGGAACGCCGCTGCGGGAGGGCAGTGACCTCCCGGGGGAGAGGCCCGCGCTGAGCGCGCAGGCTGGCTGCAGAACCTTCTGCTTTTGCTGCTGGGCGGTGCGGCGCGGCTGGCGGCTTGGAGAGCGAGAACACCGAGTTATCCCTCTGCTCTCCTCCTGCCCGGGATGCCCCACGGCAATAGCCCCAAGCAGCACAAAGCTCCCCCTCTCATTGCTGGGGAAGGCAAACACGTTCTCCCTGCTCCAGTCCACACCGGGGGGCTGCGCAAGGCATCCACACTGGGAAGCCTCCCTTTGTCCTGCCTGTATCTATGGGGATAACCCTGACTGGGTTGCACTGGTCAGTGGACTGATTTGCTGGACTTGAGGTCCTGCAGCAGGACCTGCTGCAGAGACACCCCAGAGACACCCCTGCACGACCGCCCTGTGTCCCTGTGTTAGGGACAACCCAAGAATATGTTGGCAGCGCCGGAGCAGGCTGGACCGGCCCTCCCAAGGGAGACACAGACATACTGGTGCTTTTACTGGTGCTTTATTCTGTCGGATGCTGGGCCGGGAGCAGCCCAGCTTTCCCCCGAGAGAGGCTGCCGGTGTGCACGGTGCTGCTGTGCTCAGGACAGAGGGGACAGGCCTACCCTGTTGTTGGCCCTGTCGAAGATCACGTAGTACTCGTGGATGAAGATGTCACCGAGGATCCAGAGCTCACCGGACTCGGAGGGGAGGTTCATGCCTTCGAAGGCAAGGCTGCAAGACCCTTCGCTCTGCAGACGAGAACAAGGAGCCCAGTGGTTATGGGTGCTTTGATTGCCCTAGCCCTCGAGCTGAGCTGATGGGCGAGAGCGGCTGGTAAGAGTTATGCCAGGTAACCCTAAACATGAGGACTTCAGGGCCTCCCAACCCACCTTTCCCCCAGGGAGGGATTATTCAGCACCTGGCTTATGTGGAGGGTCCGAGGGGCACATGCCCCAAGCTCCTTCCCAGGCGAGGATGCTCACCTGCAAGATGTAGCTGCTGGCAGGCACGGGGAAGGAGTAGCCGTTGAGGTTGAAGACAATGTCGGGCAGGCTGCTGATGCTGCTGCAGCTGATCTGTGGGGAAGAGGGAGCAGGCAGGGATCAGCAGCTGTGCACACGAGCCAGAAGCTGCCACGAAAGTCCCAGGGAGAGATGAGGACCAGGGAACCATGGAGTTGCCCTGGGTGTTTAGCTGCATTTCTGCCCTGCAGAAGGGCTTTCAAGCAGATTGGGTCTGGCCTTTAGAGGGAGACAGAGCCCCTGACTTGGTTCTGGTCGCTCTGTATGCGGCACGAGCCCTTCCCGGGACATAATCAGGCTGGCTCTTCAGCACGAGCCTTGCTGGACATGAAGTTCCCCCACACTTCATGCCTGCTCCCCTGGGCTCTCACTTGGCCGTTGGAGTCGGCACCGAGGGCATACTGGATGTTAGCCACGGCGTTGCTGGGACCAGCCAAGAGAGAGGTGCCGGTGTCGATGATGGCCTGGCAGCTGGACGCACACGCAAGGGTCTCCCCGCTCATGGTGACGCTGGAGCAGAGGGACAAGAATGAGCATCGTGGTGCCGGGAGCCACCAAGGAGCAGAGGGCTGTGCTCTCTGCTTGCCAGTTGTGGCTCAGGGAGGGCACTGGAGCATGACAGGCTCTGTGGGCTCCATGGCCCCACTGCCTTCATGCCCACGTGTCCCTTTCCCAGCTCTGCTGCAGCGGGTTTACCTGTCCATGGTGATTTGCCAGTAGGTTTCAGCAGAGAGAGGGACCCAGGTGATGCCTCCAGTGGTGTAAGAGTAGTCAATGCCACCGAACATGACAAAGCTGCCGCCCTGGTCATTGCTGTGAAAGAGGACAAGACTCAGGCACCCGGACAGAGCAGTTGTTACACGGGGTGGTAGCAAATGCCCTGTGTGAAGCTGTGATGAGGCACTGTGTGACACCACCAAGGCACAGGTGCGTTTTGAACAAGGCCTGGGCTTGCATCTTGCACACAGCTGGGGCCCATTTAGTGTGAGAGGACTTTGAAAACCTCTGCAAGGAGGTTTGGCCCTTTCTTACTTGCTCAGATATACAGAGAAGAGGTCCTGGGTCACTAGGTCTTGGCTCATCATGTTGTCAAAGACAGGGGTGGCTCCAGAGGAAGAGATGCTGGGGAAGGCCAGACCCAAGATACCATCGAAGGGGGTGTAATAGAAGAAATCACCAGGCTCAGTCTCACTCAAGCCAAAGATCTGGTTGCTGACCGTGATGCTCCCAACCTGGTTAGAGAGATGGGAGAAGGTGAGGTGCCTCGGTCTGCACTGGAAATGCCTGGTATCTCCCCTGTTGCAGGGCAAGGGGTTGAATTGTCTCTTACTTCAACGGTGTCATAGCCAAGGAACCCAGTCATGCTGCCGGTGCCATACTGGATGGAGACAGAGTCGCTGGTGCTCTCAAAGGTGGAGGAGTCTGCTGGGTTGAAGCGGTCGTGGTTGGCTGCGGACAGAGGACAGAGATAGTCACAACGTGGCTGCGTCGTGGCCGTGGGGGCCGAGGAGAAGGAGACAGTGCTGCAAGGTGCAGGGTGTGGGGAAGGGGTCTCTCCCCGGGCCGCAGCGCTGCCAGACACGTACTGCAGGCCTCGCTGGAGCAGTACACTGAGGGCACCCACAGGTTGGAGGAGCCGGTGTCGAAGAGGACGGTGAAATCCTGGCCCGGGGTGCCGATGGAGATGGTGCCATAATACTCCATCTGTGAAAGCAGGACGGATAAGGCGCTGGTGAGCAGGCGGGCTGCCCAGGCTGCACCGGCCCCTGCACTGCCGCCCTTCTGCTCTACTCACATCCATGTAGTTTGTCAGAGGCTCAGAGGTGACCGTGGCCAGGGAGGGGAAGTACTTGCTGGCCAGGTTGTAAGGGTTGTGCTTCAGGTAGTGCTCCAGCAGGCCATGTTCCTTGAGGGCCTTCCGCAGGGACTTGCCTTTCCTCAGGGAGATCCTGCATGGCGAGGAGCGAGAGAGGAGCTTCTCAGCAATGAAGAGCAGCTACCAGCCCCGGGCTGGAGGGCTGCGCAGTCCTTCATGCCAGGGAAGGGATGGTCCCCCAGGGCTGGGTGGCCTCTCTGTCCCTGGGAGCAGTGGGTCTGAGCTCTGCAATGCCCTTATGTGAGTCCGGGGACGTCTCTTGCAGCAGTCCCCATAAGTCCTGGTGTGGGATCCATGGGGCCACCCCACCCTTGGGGAGCCAGGGGCACTGCCCTGGCTCAGAGAACCTCAAGGAGATGAGAGAGGCCGGACATTGGGGTGCCCCGCTGCACTGTGACCGTGCTCTTGCAAGCCACCCCGATACTCACTTGGACACATGGCACTGGGAGAGAGCCACCAGGCTGAGAAGGAGGAGCAGCTTCATCATGTCTCCTCACGCTCGAGCGCCAGAGCAAGGAGAAAGATGCTGAATGCGGAGCAACAAGCATGTCCCACTCCTTATATACTCAGCGCGCCAAGCCACTCTTGTTTGGTCAGTATCCCTGATAAGGAAAGCAAACTGCTCCAGCGGGACTTATCACAATGTCCTTAAAGGAGATGTGAAGGAATATCAAGATAGCAGATTTCCATCTCCACTGACTTTGCACTAGGGAAACACCTCAGCAAGGGGTTGCCCCTGACAGCTGCAGCTTGGGGAAGCAAAGTCTTCAAGCTGTGATGGGAAGGGGCTTGCAGGAGCAGGCTGGCATGCAGAGCCTTTTTGGTGGGCTGACCATCTTTATGTGCCTGTAATGCACGGGAGCAGGCAGTGTGGGCAAGGACCCCTCTGCTGAGCACTGTCGACAAGCCCTCCTCTTGGACTTGATGATCTTGAAGCTGAGATCTTGGAGATCTTGATGAGCTCCAACCCTAATGTCCCTATGATTCTCCAGAGAGCCCAGGAGCCTCATCTCTCCAGGGAGCAGTGACTGTGAAACGGGGCCGGGCGCTCGCCAGTGTTGATGTGGTGAATGGGGAAGGGAGGTCATGGGTTTGATGGTGACGGGGACAAGCGGGGAACCAGCCTGCAGGGGCAGTTGCTGGGGGTGGGCAGTCGGGCTGCGTCCACCCGACAGGTCTTGGGCAAGGAGGGGCTGCGTGATTCGGAGGCATGGAGAGAGATAGGAGATGTCACTTGTTTCCTGTGGGAAGTCCCTTACTGGGACCTTTGGGTTCAACCCTTCAGGCCCAGGTGTATAGAAGACCTCTGTGTGCTGCCACCTGACTACCTGTGGCATTATGCAAGTCAACAGCACACCCACCTGTGATTAGATAACGTTGTTTATGTCTCAGTTGGCTTTTGCAGGGTCAACCAGCCCCACGGCAGGGGATGACATCTGCTACAGCCCCGGCAAAGTTGCGCTCTGGGGTCAGGAGAAAGGCAGGCGTGCGGATCATCCCTGGTACGCTGCTAAATGCAAAGCAGAAGTTCATCACCGTGGCACCTGCGGAGAAATGGGGGCTGGCACAGAAATTCTTCTTCACGTCCTGACACCTCACAGCCCTTTGCCGTTAGATTTGACCATTCCCAATATCTGCTGCTGTGTGGGGCACAAAGATGGTCGCAGTCTGCAGGGAGTGGGAGAATTCCAGGTGGGATGTGGGGAACACAGCACAAGCTGCTATTCTCCCTGCTGCTCCGGACAGGAAGGCCCCTTTGGATTCATTTTCAGCTTCTTTTAGAGGTTTTTAGGGAGCTGGTGGGACCTGTCCATGCACTGGAACACACTGAGGACAGGGAAGGCAAGGGACTTCCAAACCAGGCATTATTCCCACCTTACATACAGCACTGCCAAGCACCCATCGGGTGGCCCTGATACTTGAGGACAACTGAAGGACGGGCAGGGGACACATGTCAGGCCTGGGGACCTCCTTAGCCCTACGTGACATGAGGGACACGTGGGGGTGGCCAGAGGGAGAACGCCCACAATGAGACCAGTTAATGGTGACAAGCACCAGGCTGGGCCCTTGCCCCTTAGCAGCGAAGTTGATGGTGAAGGGGATCCAAGGACATCTTGTCCTTCCACGGCCTCTACTGCTGGAGGGATGGAACAAGCAAGGGTGGGAGCAGGGGACTTTTCTCTCCAAGACATTTCACAACTGATGGGAGAAAAAAAAAAATCTGTCTGCCCTCGAGCTCCCAACGGGGAGGTCGTATGTGCTGGGTTATATTTGCTCCCTGTTGCTTCACCCGCTGCTGGTGCTGGTGAAATGCAGGAAACAGGACATGCCGAGCAATGGGTGGCAGAGAGCACCCAAGGACAGCTACGGTTCAATTAATTTTACCCCTTTCCATCTCCCTCCGCCTCTCCTCATCTTCACGGCCTCAGCTGTTGCCAGCTCTCTAATTCCTTGCTTTCTATTACTCATGGTATTTTTAGGGACAAATAGTTATTTCATAAACATTGCTCTTAGTTGGCTGCTGCTGCTGCCTGTGGATCACGGGGTAGCTCTACAGCCTCACCTGCTTGTTCTGATGGGCATCCTGAGCTCTGGAACCAAGCTCTGCTCCACCTCCAGATCCACCCCAAACCTCTCCTGGGCCAGGTGGAGCGTAGGACCTGCAGCTGAAAGTGGGATCCTTGTCCTGTGGAGAAGGTCTTCAACACGGAGAGTCTGTGGAGAAAGTCATATTCGTGTAACAAACCATCACTGATCAGAAACAAGCATCAGGAGATCATCCCAAGATTGCCAGTCTGGAGTTATTCAAATGTAATTAATAATATAAGAAGAAAATGTAATATAATAAGAAAATACTCTTGCAATGATATAGGAGGCTTAAGACTACCAGTAGGTCAAGGTCTCTCCAGCGCCAGGCTCAATACTCCTGCACTGTCCCTCAAGAGCTGCTGACAGGTTTTGCATTTCAGTCTCTGTAAGTTATCTGCAGAGCCTTTGGTGAGCCGTTATAGCAGAGAAAACAGGCGCCAGGCTGAAGTCTTCTTTTTCTGACGTCTAGAAGAATATCAGCTGTGCTCAGTGCCTGAGTTGCAGCTTGTTTTCCTTCTCATCAGTGAAGCCAGGACATATTTTTTGCATCCATCTTCGGTTAAAGGATATTCCCAGGTTAATCGTGTTTATCTTTTTCCTCTTCAAAGTGATGCTCCTTCTTTCATATTGCCTTGGTATGATGAAAGTCACAGTTTTTAGGTCTTGTAACCCAACTTTCTGGGCTCTCTGCATACACAGCTACTCTCTGTGAAGTAGCCCCATTCATGAAGCCACCATATGCTTTACTTACAGGATCCAGAGGAAGAGCTGTGGCCTTCCCTAGTTCCTCTGCTCTACTATGGGAAGACCATCTGGGCAAAGACTTTCTGTATCACTATGCTGACACAAAAACAAATCTGGGTTCCTGACTTGTGCAGTAATAAAACTGGCTCCTCTACAGTAGGATCCTGCCTGTCAGGATCTCTATGATAAGTGATAACGTGGCAATAGGAGCTCACAGTGAACGCTGCAGGACCAAATTCAGCATTAGGCACCATCCCTTCTCCTTGGCTGCCGGCTCCTTGGCAGGATATCGGCTCTGCTCTGCCTAAGCGCAGCCTTTTGCAGGCTCCAGCTGCCAGCGACATGATGGCCTTAAAGATCTGCTTCTTTCAGGAGAAACCTGGGCTGCTTTTGAGAGCTGCACTCCTGTGGAAGATGCTGTGCAGGGGCATGTCCATAGTGTGATGGTGGGTGCCCTAAGCTGCTAGGGGACACCCACGCACGGGTCACTGAACCAGGCCCCCGGCTTTGGTATGAGGTATTGCAGCTGTGAGTGACCATTATACTGCAATAAGCCCGTGGGTTCATACAAGGACTGACCACCTAACTCCAGGAACACGGGCTTCACAGTCAGGAGTCAAATTTTCTTAATTTTGCACCAATATTCAATGGGCAAACACAGCCATTGTTTCCCCTGTTTTATCTATTACAGATACCCGCTTTATTTTACCATAAAACAAGCATGTTGCAGGACACTTACTCCCCGAGGTTTCTAACCTTGTTCTCTGTTAGCAGACTGGATGCTGCATGGGGAGGTCAAGGTGCCTTACCGAGATACCCTCTGCGACCACAACTCTGCCAAGTCGCTGTCTATCCACAAAGAGGGATGATGGTTACCATAAGGACTGGGTTGGCTCTCCTCCCTCAAGTACTGGGTTCAGTCCAGCTCTGAATAATGAGAATTGAAGCTAAATGATAAAATGCATCGGGGCAAATGAAGTGAATAAGAACCTGGAAGGCTCTGACAGGATAGAATAAAGGGGATAAAAAAAACCCTCCTTTTTCCTGGGCTAAAGGGGAAGTTTTACAATGGCTTCACCTTAACTCCTGGGTTTGGAAAGGAGAAGATCTTGGCTGACCTGCAAAATAGAAAGTGACAGTTTGGACCTGGCAACAAGTGATAACATCAAAACCCAGCATGGAGCCCGTGCGTCATGTTACTTGGTGGCCTCGCGCCGCCAAGCCACGTGCCTGTGTCCTACACTTACTCATAAACTACAGAGAAAATCACTGATTAGACAACAACATTTACTTTGCTTTTGGGTCTATTACACTCCGGGCCCTGTGTAAGTAAGGCAACATATCTTGATGAATATTAGCTATGATAAGGAACAGCCCTAGCAAAGGATCAGTTTTGGAGCAAACATGTCCTTGCTACATTAAAATGTTTATTCACAGAAGTTAATCAGATCGGAGCCTAGGCAGACATGCAGCTGGGCTGATAAACTGCCTTAGCCATCTGACCCCCTTCAGGTGGGGGCTTTTACATTCACCCAGGAGAAATTCTCTTTCTTTTCTCCAGCATACGGGATGTTGTCCGCATGCAGAGGAAGGGATTCCTTCTGCTGTGCAAAAGCTCTTCCACTGCAATGGACAGAATAAGCAAAGAGGGTTTTAGTGCTCTTTCTGCTCCGCACTCGCAGCTGGGGTGGGCAAGCAGGGATTTGCCCAGTGTCCTGGACATACTAGGAACCCTGTGTATACAGGGCACATCCACAGCCCTGATTTACCTATTTTCCTGGTTCTTCTCTGTTTACCTTGTGTTGAGGGAAGCCCCAACAAATGAAGAGGTATGAGGTCCTTCACCAAGGCTTCTCACACCTAGGTGCTGCTGGAAGGAAAGGGTTGTGGTACGTGCAGAGCAGGGCTGCCTGCTGCTCCTTATATCGCTGCAAGAGGCTGTGTTTCCAAAGCGGCGCTGACAAGTGCGTAAGCTTTCCACTGGGCACTCTCGGGGTGCTTGTCCAAGAACAAGCAGCTTCAGAGAGCTGTCCCAGGAGCAGTTCCTGTGCCTGGAATAACAGGGGAAGCCATAAGATTGCCTAACAGCTATTCAGCCTTCCTCTTGTGCACTCTAGCCTTGCTGGGGATATGCAGCGGTGAGGTGAAGGACACCAAGTTCTCCCTTATGAGGTGGGGAACGATATCATCCAAGGTAAGGAACAGACCAACGAAAGGATCCAGAAGCAGGTAGGCTCGTCCTTGCCACATTGCGTATCATAATGTTTCCATTACTGCTGGTTTATCTCACAGCTCCCGTGTAGAGCTTTGGAACTGGTCTAGAGAAAGGTGAGATGTCTTGATAGCCTCCAGGTGTTTGTGGTGAAATATGCATTTTGGCAGAGTTTATTTTCCATTTCCTGTTCCAGGCTTCTCAAAAAGTGGTGGGGGAGTAGCAAACAGATCAGATATAAGGAGAAAGATCTAAATAACTTGGCACCACAAATCCTCCAGTCTTCAGCTCTAGCTCCTTTGTCCTGCTGTATAGTTCAGAGGCACGTATGTCCTGGGTTTTGATATGTGGCATTTAAGTAAGAGGGTCCTTAAGTAAGTAACAGTCCTACATTTAGTCTTACAGCGTGATCTATGCTTTAAATTCTTCAGCTGCTCAGTTGAATTTCCAGGGATCCTCCAGTGCAGAGCTGCAGCAGATAATGAGCAAGGGATCTGTGCTTTGGCAGGTTCAGGAAGAGAAAATATTGATGCTTGTATCTGTTTTCATCCTTTTATTTTCACTTAGTATCTGTGAAAAAGAAAATGCTTGGGATCATGGGGACTGATGTGCAAAACCTTCCAGTTTTCAGACCCAGGGGGGGCAATGTGGTTCCATGTGAAATCAATAGCTGCTACATAGGCCTCCACCCTGGATTGTCCGAGAGCAGGGCTTCATATTGCAAATTAATGAGAAAGAGGCACAAATAGTGCCACTACCTGGGCAAAAAGACCACATAGCAACTTGGTTGAGAGACCAAGTGTTAGGGAGAGACCAAGCAGAGACCAAGGAGAGTCCAAGTGTTAGGAAGTGTCAGGGAAGTGTTACCTGTGACATTAAGCTTCTTTAATTGTTGCCTCTCTGAAACCTTTCTCAGAGAAATCGGGGGGTTGTGCTGTTTTCCCCTCAGCTTCCTGCACATCAGTAAACATGTCACGCCACGATCTCTGTCAGCGGAAGCAATGGCCCTTGTAAAGACTATGACAAGCAGGCAGGCATCACTGCTCCGAGTACCAAGTGGCATTTTCTTGGAAAGGCTTCAAACATCCTTTGAACAGCCGACGTTTGGGAGCTGAACATAGATTTCTGGCGTGCTTGTGCAGGTCTCTCTCGCTTCTGTTACTTCAAGCAGTTTGCAACTGCTCCTTGATGGCTACTGAAAGCACAGTAAACCTTACTAGCTTACTAGGAAACCTTACTAGCTTACTAGTAAAGCTTACTAGCTTTCCTATAACTAGGAACTAACAATATGTATATGGTCAGCTCTGCAGTCTGCCCTCCTTGATTTGTATGACACAGATTCCTGGGAAGTTCTGCCTCTGTTCCACCACATTTCTGTTCAGGCAGTGCCCCCATCTCTCTCTCAGCATGGGACTTAGTATAATAATAGCTCAAACATTGTTACTAAAGAAAAAAAAACATGGGATTTTCTCCATTTTGGGGAGAGAGATTTGCTCAGATGTTTGTTTCGCAAAACGTGTCTGCTCCGGCCCATGTGATGTAATGGTGATACACCCAAATGTGGTTCTGCACTTGTATTTCAAGTGCTAAATTCCTCTTTTGCAGCCAAAAGTTAATGAGTTGTGCTTCACTGAGCAGCGTTGGAATTTGCTGTCACCTGGCAGTTTCATCTGGTCTTCTGCTTTTGGTGGAAAGCCAATCTTGCAAGGTCTCTTTTCCTGAGAAAGGGCTACTGTTGAAAAACTGTCATGAAATACAGTGTTCGAGCCTGTGCACCACCAGCCAACTGAAAGCTTTTTAGACTGATTTTCTATAAAGGGAAATTTTGAAGACTAAGGATTGATCTGCATTCCTTCTCTGCTTTTTGCAGTATTTGCATTTTGAATGAAGGGATATCGGGTTTATTTCTTCACTGCCTTTGTTTCTCATGCACATGAAAAGTCACTTTTTCAGTTCTTGTAAACCGGAATTCAGTTTTAAGCTACTTTAAGTAAACAGGTCTTCAAAGATTTTTTTTTCAATCACATTCAGAAATAAAATTGCTCAGGAAAGCGTTCACCTGCGAGCAGAATCCAGGAGGCTCCCTCAGTCCTTGCTTACACAACAGCCTTGTTTCCACGTAAACAGTCAGAGCTGGGTGATCACTTTGAACAGAAGCAGAAAGCCCCGAGTTCCAGATGTGCAGTTCAGCAAAATGAACACATTCAGGAACGAAACCCCCTTCACAGTGACGAGAATTGCTTCTGTCAAAGCTCCACAGTATGCAGCAAAAAAAGAAACTCAACATTTTGGACTCTAGGCATGTTTTTTTCCTGGCCTCTAGGTAGCAGTGTTTCCTGAGTGTCAGAAAACTTTCCTTATGTTCCTTACGTTAGGAATTTAGTCTCCTGAACAACTTTTCAGAGGCTGAGAGCAGCTCTAGAGCATTGCACAGGTGCTGGTGACTACAAGTCTGTTGTAACAACAGTTGAAAGCCTAGTCCTTTTTCTTCTTTTACTTATTTTGCTGTGCCATAACGTTATGTCCTGTGTTTATATGCGGATGATATATGGCCTCTAGGTGTTTATATGCTGATACAGCCTCTAGGTAAAACACTCTCATCTAAACACTCAGCTTTTATCCCAAATTCAGCCTTGGCATTTACTGTACCGTGAAATAAAGACCTGAAGCAATTTTGAAAGCTTTCTTTTATTCATATTGCGGGCCCATTATTGCATAAAAATGTTGCTGAAACAGAATTACACGTGCAACGTCACAAAACCACTGAGAATCACAATTTCCTTTTTTTTTTTTTCCTTTTCCAGCAACAAATCACTTGTCAAAATAAGGGAAGTGTTTGACTCAGTTTTTGAGTTTTAGCTCCTTCTATTTCAACAGACGCCAACACCATGAGCCAATGAAAGAATTTTTGTGTTCAGAAAGTCATTGATTTTTGATAGATCATTGCACAAAGAAGGAAGGAGCAACTGAATTAAATGTGAGAAACCCCTCAGAACAGATGTCAAGCAGCAGTAAGAAAGCTAAGAACAGGAGAAATGTGCTAAGGCTGAAAGGAATCAGCTTCAGAGTGCAAAATGACTTTCGAATAGAAGATGCTTTTGCTTAGATCAAACCTGCAGAGTAACTCACGAGATATTTCTTTGACTGATACGGAAGAGAAGCCGCGTGGTCTGGCAAGAAATACCCAAGCAAGCTGGGATTTGCTCTGGAAGCAGCCTCCACTCGCACGAGGGTGCCAGAGAGCAGCGTGACTTCCAGTTGAGGCGCTGCCGTAAGAGCAGCTTGTGCAGCAGTCAGGTGGAGCAAGCAGGGAGGGTTTGAAGGTTTTGGAAATAACACAGGAACCTTTGTCCCAAGTCCAATACTGTTTGGATGTGGTCAAGAAGGAGCACACAACCCCATGGGGCGACTATCTCAAATTTAAATGTAACAGAGGCTTCAGAGACGCACACACCAATCGTGCTGGGCTATCACCGCGTTCATGCCACATGGGCCAGGCCCACTTGGTTGTTGGCTCTGTCAAACACACTGTAGTACTGGCAGAGGAAGATTTCACCGAGGATCCAGAGCTCTTCAGACTGGGCAGGGAAGAAAGAGCCTTCCAAACCACTCCTGCAATGGCCTTGGCGCACCTGAAAATTCCTTGTGTGAATATTGAGCTTAAATTCCAGCGATTTATCTGAGCTCCTTTATCTGGAAGCACTGCAAGCTTACTCTTCATGGGCATTAAAATCTTTAATACCTATCTTTACGAAAGCATGAAAATGGCCCAGGGCTTGGCCACCTTGAAACACGTGTGTCCACTACAGGGAAGTCTGAACAGCCACTTGCCAGCCACCTGCCCAGGGTAGTGTGTGTTGGCCAGACAATAGTTGGAGCACTCACCTGGCACAGCCCTTCAATCTGCTGGGCTGATTCCTAAGGGAAGGATTTTGCTGTTAGTCCGGCTGCGGGCTTACTCTTTGCCCTTCTTCAGCTGCAAAGTGCTCGTGGCTCATGCCAAATGCAAGCTGCCTCTAGAGTCAACGGTTCTTTTCCTCCGAAGAACTCGTTTTTGGCATTCACCCCCCAGTACATGTATATTGCAATGTGATGGCTTAACCTAATCTCCTGCTAAATGAGCTGAATATCCCCGTTCCACTGAATTTCCCTTTCCTGGTGACAGCCAAGGAAATGTCTACCTCTCTTTCCCCAGTTCTTTTCAATTAGGCTCCCCTCAATTATGGCTATTGCTTTTGGAGGTCCTTGGGGAGATACTGAGATCCCTTGTTTTGCCTTGAAGGCAAAAATAGTTTGACCATCTCTCTCTTTTGTCCTTCCAGCTTTGTGCTATGAGATGGGAGAGGGAAGCAAGCCGTGCAAACAGTGTGGTGGCCTCTGGTACCAGTCCTCCAAAACAGCACCCAAGGTCGCTCTCTGGGCAGGCACTCACCTGCTGAATGTAAGCCTTGGCAGGTACAGGGAACTTGATACCATTGATGACAAAGACAATGTCAGGCAAGTGGTTCCTGGCCCTGCAGTTGACCACAAACTGAAAGGGAAAAGGGAATAAGCAGGGGTCAAAAACAGGCACACTTGAAACAACCTTTCCAGAGGATATCATGCAAACAAAGGCAAGGTGCATTTATTACACGAGGTGGCCAATAATTTTTACACAGTGGGGTATTTTCAGGGAATGAATGTGGCAGCTTCTGATCTGAAAGAAGATCTTTTTTTTGGCTCACACACCTAGGGGAGACTTGGGAATCTGCTCCGTTTAGAGTGGGATCTGTGCAGCGCCCAGCTCAACCTCCAGCCTCCTGGCCGCTCTCACCTGGCCACTGGAGTCCTCGCTGACACCGATGTGGTCGTGGATGGCAATGATGGAACCGAGGGGCCCAGTCAGCAGAGAGGTCCCGGTGTCAATCACAGCCTGGCAGCCCCTCGGGCACGCAATGACCTGGCCTTTCATGATAATCCTAGAAAATGAAGTCCCAGGAAACTCTGGTCTTGTTAGAGCTCACTAGCTACCTCAATCCCAAGGGGAATCTTTAGTGATGGTCAGAAGGGGAAATTTCACCTGGCTGCCAAAGGTTTATCTATTGTTCCTCAAGCCCACTGCAAATGCATCCGTACGAGGTGTTAAGTTCCAGCTGGGGCAGATATTCCTACAGATGGGTTGCTCTGTGGAGGTGAGCACACCACAGCAAGCTCCTCTCGTGGAGAAGTTGGCAACTGCTGTCCCAGCCTCTCACCTCATAAGCCCTCTGCCTACATTTTGTGCAAGGTGTTTGCCGGGCTTCTTGCATGTCTCTATATCGTGCATTTTTAAGTTAAACTTCCTTCCTTTGCTCTAGATATCTTACTTATATGCCTCTCCGCCCCAAAAGCTTCAAGTTGTACAGAGAAGAGCAGAACTTACCTGTCTATAGAGATTTGCCAGTAAGTTTCAGAAGACAGAGGGATCCAGTGGAGTTTCCCGGAGAAGCAGGAATAATCAATGCCTCCAAACGTCACAAAACTCTTCTTTTTCTCACTACAGGAGACGGAGAGGACAGCAGAAAGATCTTGAGTGGTTGGTTTAAGCATTTATCACAATGACATAAAACGCTGGAAAAAGACTACAAGTGGGGAACTCCAGGGTAACTCAGAGCTGTATTTTTTCTCACATGGTCCTAAGATTGCTGTCATCTATTTCAAGAAACAGAATCGATGGTGGAACTCAGTGCTGCTCTAAGGTGAAATCAGCTTACGTTTTCCACAATGCTTAATCTCCATACACCTGATTCTCCCGTGCACATTTTCCAAGTGTGGCTCTTACGCCACTGGTCATCATGCTCCCCCAAAATGTGTGGCTTGCAATTACACTTAAACATCTCCCATTCTTCACCCAAGGGCGGCCTGGAGTTTGGGAATTCTGGCGGACATCTCTCTGGGAACAACTGCTGAGAGACACGGCATATGAGTACGTATGTTGTTAGAGGCCAAGGGGATCTTCCAGTCTCAACTTACATGCTAAGGCAGAAAGAGAAGAGGGCCAGAGATACCACGTGCTGCTTCATCATGCTGTCAAAGACAGGGGTGGCTGCGGGCGCAGCGATGGTGGGGAAGGCCAGGCCCAGAATACCATCAAAAGGTGCATAGTAGAAGAAGCCACCAGGCTCACTCTCACTCAGGCCTATGGTCTGGTTGCTCACTTGGATGCTTCCAACCTTGTTAGAAAAATGGAGGAAATGAGTCATGCTGCATTCTGGATAAAAAATGGGGGAAAAACAGTATCCTTTCCTATTAAAGGGAGTGGGAAATCCTTGGGAGTATTTCAGAAGGCTGCGACCTCACCTGAGCTCAGCACGGAGCTGGGCAGAGCACGAAGCACGAAGCTCAGTGATATCCCACCTTAGCAAGGATCGCTGCTGAGGAGAGGGCAGGGGGATAGACCCTGCCTAGAGCAAGTGGCTGGGGGCCCTGCTTGCCACGGGGCTACACTTGCGGGCAGATG
This sequence comes from Nothoprocta pentlandii, assembly GCA_013398315.1. Lineage (NCBI taxonomy): Eukaryota > Metazoa > Chordata > Aves > Tinamiformes > Tinamidae > Nothoprocta > Nothoprocta pentlandii. The sequence goes on from VZSG01001358.1 coordinate 42,056, forward strand.
AAGGCTGGAGACTCTTTTAGTTCTGCTCGGCAGCAGAGGGCACCAAACAACACAGAGAATTGCTGCCTGTTCTCCAGAAGCAGATTAAAGTTAACGGAATGGGAGCGTTGGGACACTTCGGGTGCAGGTTAGCCTATTACTGATGGGTTACGGTCGATGTTGAACAAAATCCCGAGAGGCTTTACGCTTATGTTCAACTTGCAGTGCAAGAAAATAGAAGGTTTTAATGCCTGTTGTTTTAATTTCAGTAGAATAATGCTCGATTTGACTCCCTCCACATAAAAGGGGGTATTGTCAGGTGGGCTGATAGGAAGTAACTGTGGTGACTGCAGGTGGAGACGTAGCACAGCTCCGGAGAAGAACCAGGCTTTGTTGATTCCTCCATCAATGGAAAAATTTTTCCCAGATCTGACCTGCCTTTACACTCCCTCCTACTTTCCACCTTCCACTCCAGATAGCAGGACCTCATCATTTGACTCACGTGCACGGTTTCATTGGCCAGGAATCCACTCATGCTGCCAGTGCCATAGGAGATAGAGACAGGCTGGTGGATGGCTCTGTAGGTGGAAGACTTCCGGGGATTGAAGCGGTTGTGGGTGACTACAAATGCAGAAGATATGGATGGTCAGAACCTGCACTGTCTGGGCCCTGTCTCAGGGCGGCTGATCTCCCGAAAAGCGAGGCATCTCCTGCAACCTGCACCCTTGCTGCCTACGGTGGCAAAGCACCACCACGGGTTGTGTCTCACACGCTGGAGGTTTCCACGCTTGAGCCTTTCTTTGCTCTTAGCAATCAACAGAGCACCGAGGAAAGACAAATCAGACCTCACCTCAGAGGCAGCCTCCTCTCAGCAGAGGGCAGTGAAAATCCCATCTCATGTCCCCTGAGAGCAACTCTGTCCAAGAGGCTCTGCCACCAACACCATGAACTGCCCTCCCAGACAGCGGGAAAGCTGTGTGGCCAGAGCAGTTTCCTCTCCAGAAACAGCTCCGGGCACAGCCGGTGGCAACCTCCTCGCCAGCAGCGTGTGAAGACTGGCACTTACGGCAGGCCTCGCTGACGCACTTCACCGAGGGCACCCACAGGTAGGAGGAGCCGGTGTCAAAGAGCACGAGGAACTCCTGGGGTGGGGAGCCAATGGAGATGGAGCCGAAAAACTCAATCTGTCAACGGGAAACGGAAGGTTTCAACGGGAGCAGCCACGTGGAGGGAAACGGCAAGGCCTCTGCGGAGGAGCTTTTCCCATCTCTTTTCATGAGCTGCACACCCGGAGCTTGGGTTCTGCCCACGGGGACAAGCAGCAGGTAGAAAGAGATTTGGGAGAAGCAGATTGTAGCCTCCACAAAGCAGCAGGGGAGAAACGTAAGCAGAAGATGTGCCAGGTGGAAGCACGGAGAGAACTGTGTTGTTTCCCAGTGTTTCACAACACAGGGGTTTCACAATCAGTTGTCTAGGAGGAAAAATTCACGATAAAAAATGAGATATGAAGTTTTAGTTTTAAGGAGAAAAATAACTAAAGCATCTTCTCTTTGTTTTTAGAGACTGCTGTTAGGACCCCTGTTTTTACCCTGAAGTAGGCAGGGAAATTCCCTTCCTTCACACTTACATCCATGTACTTTTTCAAGGGGTCCGTGATGATCTTGACAGGAGGTTTGAGGTGCTTGGAGCCCACATTTGAAGGGGATTCTTTGGGGAATTCCTCCAGCAACTCCAGTTCCTCCAGACTGGTCCTCAGCGACTCTGATCTCTTCAGCGAGATCCTAAGCAACAAGAGGTGTGACACAGATAAATTAACAGCAAACGTGGAAGCTGGGCTCGGGTTTAACGAAGCCCATGTACATCTCCCCGCTGATATCACTGTAAGGTCTTTTACCATAGACCTTAACAGATACGTGGATTTAGGTGCTCCAATTCTGCTCGGAAGCGAGTGGATTTCAAACACCTATCGCCTCGTATCCTTCTGAAATTCTACCTCCAAAAGTATCTGTTATGATGAAGTACCCAGCACGCTGTACATTGGCCACAGGCACATCCCAAGACTTTTGTGCAGAGTCCCATCCACGGAGAAGGAAGGGACAGCGAGAGCCAGCTCAGGGTCTTGTCCATGTTCACAGGAGGGCCAATGTCACGTCACTGTAAAAAAGGTGTCTTAGGCACCTGCAAAAGCTCAGCACACATAACAAACTCGTTCTGGGCATGGCTTGCTGGCCTATTTGAGACAGGTATTGAAGAATATTTGTGCCTCTGTGTTTGCGGAAAAAATAGGGCCTTCAAGTCTGACTCGTATTAATCCAGCACTTGAAATGCTAGACCCTTTCCCAGTTACTTGTACTGCTGTGGAAGAAAAAAATAGCAGGGAATTTTCTTTCCTGACCTGCTATAATGTGGAAAAGAAGAAACCAAGCACTGTCCATAGTCTTGGAGCATCCCCCTCCCTGTGGCCACAAGGCAGCAGTCCCACCTGCAGCAACGAGCTCCCCAAAACTCACCTCACCAGGCACTGCGAGAGCCCCACCACCAAGCTCAGGAGCAGGGGCAGCTGCATCATGTGTCTTTATGCCCAAGAAAAGCAAGGAAAAAGGAATGGTGCCTATAGAGCAACGCCTTATTGCTGCTGTTTGCTCACACGTAAGGTTTCTGTAGCTACATAGCAACCCTGATAAGAAATGCAGGCTTTTCCATCAAGTATCCTAAAGGAAGTATTTGGGGGAAAAAAAAAAGAAAAAAACAAAAATCCTTTCTCCCTTTGGCAGGACTAACACCTTTGCAACTGGGTATCTTCCAACGGAGAGAGTGTTATGGGACAGGACTTGCTTAAAACAAAGCACTTGAAGTGATTTTAATTAACAGTGGAGAAGAGGAAATAGAGTCACTGGTTACCATTAGGCTTGCGTAGTATCTGGGAATACTCTCCCCTGGCTCACCCTGGAGAAATGAGGAAGCAAGGACACAGCTAAGGAACCTGCTCACTCGACAGGGCCACTACTGCTGAGAAAGTGGGATAGAAAACGTCCCGTTCTTCTGGCCACACAGCAAGTGACAGTTCCTAGATCCTAGGGATGAAGAGCAAGCCCTGTGTGGCAGCAGATGGGCCTGCAATAAAAAGAAAAGGGCTTAGGAGACTATCTGTCTCCAAATTATATAATACAGACTGATGGCCGCTTGCCTAGAAATCTAAACAAGGTCTGTAAGCGACCAGACAACAACGTTTACTTTGCATTTAACTTCAGCAGGGCTGTTTCCACCCCTGTGGGATAAACAGGGCTGCACGGGAATTCTCAGGCTTCGTGTGTCCTGGGACAACGATGAGCAAGATCAGGGAGAACCTCGTCAAATAGATGTGGTGCCCTGGCCTATCGTTTAGGACAATTTATCTGCTCCCAGATTTTGATGTGTTTAAGCTTAAAGGGCTGAGTCTGCGGTGCGGGGAGGGAAGCCCTTACTGAGATGTATCAACACCTCCTCTTAGTCCTTACAGATGAAAGAAATTTGCTTTCCAATCCTTGCTCCATGTCTTTCCTGTCTCCTTCTTAAAGAGAACTTCCTTAAATGTCTCCTTCATAAAAGGCAGACTTTGGGGTTGACAGTTCTGACGTCCCACAGAGATATTCCTTCGCATTTGGGAGCAGCACTGGTTGACCCCCACTGTGTCCAAATCCATTCCACGCACTCCTTCACTGTGAAGAGCAAATTCGCACACAAGTTCGTAGGCCCTTCTGCTCAATCCTTCAGTGTAAATGGTGAAGGAGAAGCCTCACAGGGGCACTCAGGGGGGACTTTGCTTTGATTTTTGGGCTCCAGCTGAAATACTGTTGTTGTGTTTCTGACACGTTGCAGGGGTTTTTGAGGCCAACACTGGTATTTGAGGCCACAGCTAAGCAGCCTGTATTTATGACGACCCTTCTGCTGCTGCCGTTTCTTCCGCAGCACTTCCACGAGGCTTTTCCCTCGCTACCCATGTCTGCTACGCCTTTATTCCGTGCTACCTCTCCGTGCTCGCCCCCTTTAGCTGGCAAGGAGGTTTTATTTTCATTTTCCCTCCTCCCAGGCCCGGGCTTTCCAGGAACAGCGGGAACTGAGGTTCCCTGCCACGGCAATCACTTGAAAGCACTGGGCTGGGAGGACTGGCAGAGAGCAGTGCCGCTTCAGAGCGGATCTCCTCGCTGCTAGGCCTCCTTCCTATGCGGCAAGGGGAACGGGAGGCTTTGGGACAGGGCGAGCCGCCCGGGGGCGGCCTCGCGCCGCCATG
>VZSG01001358.1:56474-81737 GCA_013398315.1 Nothoprocta pentlandii
CGGGCGGCCCACAGCCCAGGCGGCGGCAGGCGGCCGCCGCCAAGCCCGGTGTGTCCCTGCCGTCCCAGCACACGCCGCTCCACTGGCCGAGCCACTGCACCTCCAGCAGCCCCGAGCAGCGGCAGCCGGTGCCCGTGAGCCGCAGCGCCGGCTCTGTGGGCACAGCGCGGGGGTTAGGGGCTTTCCTCCCGGCCGCCGGCGCCGTGCCCGCCACCAAGGAGCTCCCACGGCCCCCCGCGCACCCTGAAATGGCAGCCGGGGCCGCGCGCAAAATGGCGGCGGGAGGACACGGCGGCGGCGGGAGCACGGGCCGAGGCATGGGGCTCCCGAGGGCCGGCCCCAGGTCCGCACTCACCTGCGGGGCCTGCAGCGTCTTCGGTGCAGCTGCCGAGGGCTGCGGAGGAGGGAGACTGAGTTGTGGTCCTGCCCCCCGGCACCCATGGCACCTCGGGTGTGGGAGGCAGCCCATGCGAAGGGAGACACAGGTGCAGAGGAACCCCCCCCAAACATGCAGTGTGTCCCGAGCCTTCTGGTGACGTTAGCCTGGCTTCAAGGGATTTGGAGTCCTGCTCGTATTAAGCAGACAGCCTTAAAACCGTGTGAGAGCCTTCTTGCTGGCTGCATCCTCGCTGGGATGAAGCCTAAAGCCCCGGAGTCGAGCTCACGGGGAGCAACACTTGCCAAGGAAGCAGTTTGGGACCCCAGGGAACCCACACAGGCTCCCTATGGCCCGACACCTGCCTTGGGAGCCCTTGTCCTGGGTGCCCATGGCCAGGGTTGGTGCACGGAGCCCCAGCAGGTCTTCAGGGGCTGGGGGACAGCAATGCCTCGGGGCTCCTGGCTGACAGAAGCTCTTTCTGCACCAAGTTCGCACGTCCCCATGAAATGTCCTCGGGCCTCTGCATGTTGCTTGGTTCCTCATTGCTCTCCAGGGAAAGTTGGCTGCTAAGAGCCAGGAATGCTGGCCTCTCCCTCGCTTAACATACTGGAGTTTCTGCATTATGCATCCACCCTCTTCGCCCCCAACACCAATTCCCTCTGTCACAAAAGAGCATTTGCTGACTGTTGTGGGGAATCTGCTCTCGCCTTGTCCTCCTCACGCCTTCAATTTAAAAAAACCCATCTAAACGGCTTCATGTGGCTTGGCCATGCTGCTTCCTGCCAGGCTGACTGCACGGCAGCCCTATCTGACGGCATCATCCCCGTGGCCTCCGATGCACGCCAGGTAGGACCGAGCACCCGCGGGTACCTTCGCTCGGGGCTCTCGCTGCTTATTTCAGCCGGGCAGGTTGCAGCACCTGTGTTGGCAACCACTTTTGTTTAAACCAGGCTTGCCTGGCCCACGCGCTCCATCACTGGGGCTGGCTCAGGAGGCTCTGGAGAAGGAGACGGTGTGACCCCAGTGAGCAGAGGCTCCCGGGCTCGCATGGCAAGCGGCCCTGGCCCAGGGGACATTTGTGCCGGGAGAAACACGGCGTGGTTGTGGTAACCCGAGGAGGCAACTGCTTTGGAAGGAGGCGTTGATGCATGAGCTCCTGTGCCTGCAGGTGGAGAGCGGAAAGCCCTCGAGTAGCTGGGCGATAATGCAGTGCTGGGCCAGTAATGACCGTCCTGGGAGTGGAGAGGATGACCAGGGGTTTTGAGGGCCGGGACCCCCATGGCCCCGGCTGCAGCAGCCCTTGGGTTCACACTTGCTTGGCTCCCGCGCTGCAGCCGGGCAGAACCTCATGCCTTTGTGCTCCTGTGTTGGTTCCAAACCCCTTTGTGCCCTAAGCCTTCTTACAAAGCCACCCCAAACCTCTCTTCCCTAGAGGGATGGATTGAGGAGGTTGGTGGCATGGGATCCCTGTCTCCAGCCTGTTTCTATGGAAAAGGACTTGGGCATAGATCTAGCCCAGCCCGCGGTGCCCGAGCTGGACGTTGCATTGAGCCCAGCACAACCCGCTAGCCCCCCAGAAGGATGCCGCCCACCCAGGGTACTCACCCCACATCCCCACGGCGAGCAGCAGCCCCAGCGTGGGGTGCTGGGCTGCCATTGGGACCGTCGGCCGCCTCCTCTTGCACCCCGGCGCGGAGCAGGAGGGTGCTCGGGGTGCTGACGCCTCTGCTACCCAGCCTGGGGAAGGGCGGTAAGGGGGGGGACTGGGAGGTACAGTCTGTTTTTCCTCCCTCTGTGGTTTCTGCGTCACTCTGCACTTTTTTGAAGTCTAAACCCATCAGCTTCTTGCCAGATCCTGCAGAATATGAGCGATGAGGAGAAAGAGACCCAGGGGGCTTGGTCCTGACCTCCATGCCCATCCCCATTCTCATCTCCATTTCCATCCCATCGCCATCATCATTCCCACACCCATCCCCATCCCATTTCATCTCCATTCTCATCCCCACCTCCATCCCTATCTCCATCTATCCCCCTCCCTGTGCTCATCCCAACACACACCAAAGGTTTCTGTACGGTCAGATCACGCAGCAAGCTGCCTTCACCGAGGGAAAGCCCCACGTCCAGCAAGAGATGCCTTGACTTTGGTGGTCAATGAACTATTTGAGCACTAGCTCATGCTGCCAGCAGAGCTGACACTGGATTTCAGTGAAGAAAAACAGTGGTTGCCGTTGAACTCGGCGCCTGTGGCCTTGAGGGTCTGCCTGGGCTGGTTTGCCACCTGGGGAGACCTGAGGTTGCTCTGACGTAACTCCAGAAATAGCCTCCCCGCTTCAGCCACAGCTTCCCCTTGCCCTCACCAGCTTGCTTTCTCTCTCCCCTGTCTATATTTCCGTCTATATTTGCTGCGGTTGCCGGTCGAGGTGCGCAGCCTTGGTGCTCTGGGGCAGGAAACCTGCAGCAGCCAGCGCTGCGGGACCCCCCGGCCCCACCACTGCTGGAGAGCGGAGGTGCCCGTCGATTACGCCCTAATTAATCCTTCCGAATCCAGGTCATGCATGCTAATGAAGGCGGCGGTTTTCCATCGGCCTGCGGGTGTTTCTGCGGCGCGGGGGGTGTCTCACGTGTGCCTGGGTGCCGGGCTGCTTGCCGTGCCCGGGGGGCTGTTCCATGAGGTCTCAGCAAATCCCTCCCTCCGGCTCCCGTTCTCGCTTGGACCTCATGCTAAGGAGAAGCATCTCTGCTCCGTGCCCCTTCCCTGTGAGCCCCAGCAGCGGCCGCATCCTGCCCGGATCCTCGGCTGTGCTGCCAAGCACCCGCTTCCTCCACCTCCCCGCGCCGGCCCCGGCTCTTCTGGGAGTTTCCTGCCCCAAAACCAGTGCCGACCTGAAGATTTTCCATGACTCAAGAGGAAGTTTGCCGGGGCAGTGGGAGGGCAGTGGTGCTGGGGGAGGATGGGCACAGATGCTCGGGGAGGAGGGCACAGATGCCCAGGAGAGCGGCAGAGATGGCCGGAGAAGGTGGCAGAGATGCTCAGAGAAGGTGGCAGAGATGCTCAGAGAAGGCAGCAGAGTTGCGCCGTGCTGGCACGGAGGGCCAGGGGGCTTTCTCTGGGGCTGGGGACCCTCTCCTAGGCAGTATCACACCCAGGGCTCTCTGCTCACTCCTGCTGAAGAGGGGCAAGGTCCCTGCAAGGCAGGGGATGAAGGTGGCACCAGGGGAGAGCAGGTGAGCCGAGGAGGGCTGGTTGATCCCCACTCTTGTTTTTCTCCCCTCTGCTGAGTTGTAATGACAGAGAGTCACATACATGCTGCTCTCCACAGGGCTCTTCCCATGCTGCCCACTAGCATTTACCACTAGAGTGAAACAATGGTTTTGTCTTGATGAAAAAGAACAATTCCTGCAAACTTTTCCCTCCGTGAAGTCACGTTGCCTTTCCTCCATGATCTCCATGCTGCAAAATGCCCCAGTGTCTGCCCGGGCTTGTGCTCTTGTGTGATTTTAGCCTCTCTGATCCCTGTTTCCAGCCAGGTTTTACCACCCCGGCAGCCTCCTGGAAAGCGGCTGGCGCTGGTGGTGCCGCTGGCAGCTGAGCTCGGCACGTCTTGGCGCTGAACACTCGCTCCTTTGTAAATATCCATGCCAGAGCGCTCCACGGTTGGCTGCGTCGCGGCTCGGAGCGCGGGCTCCGGGGCGCTGAGCAGCGTCTCAGCCCTCGCGAGGCCGAGGCCCGAGGCAGCTCCCTTGGAGAAGAGTTTGGATCTGGAGGCTAGACCTGCTTCAAGACACTACAGGCATTATTGCCTTGCCCTGCGATGCACATCGGCTCGCTCCTTCATCTGGGCACGAGAGCATCATCCTTGTGTTGTGGCAGAGGATGATGATGATTATAAAGTCTTTCCAGAGGGGTCAGGGAAGGGAGGAGTGGTTGGAGGCACTAATGCGCTCCCTGCCTGGGAGAAGCTTCCACTTGAGATGGATGCTAAATCTGAACCAGCTTGCTGGCTGATGCCGGGGCATTATTATCCTAATGATCATGGAGATGATTTTTCTCAGCACTTGCCATTCAACAGGCAAGTGCCTAAATACCTGCACTGCGGGTGGGAACAGCAGCAATTTGCAGCAATTTGCAGCAATTGTGAATAAAGGTTTGGCCAACAGTCATGGCTGGGGATGTTCCCTCTGCCCCTTCGCCCTGGAGCCTCCGGGAATGGAGCACTTGGGGAATGGAGCACTCCGGGAATGGAGCACTCTGGGGATGGAGCACTCCAGGGATGGAGCACTCCGGGTATGGAGCTCTCCAGGGATGGAGCACTCCAGGGATGGAGCACTCTGGGTACGGAGCACTCCGGGAATGGAGCACTCCCGGAATGGAGCACTCCAGGAATGGAGCACTCCGGGAATGGAGCACTCCGGGAATGGAGCACTCCAGGGATGGAGCACTCCGCAAGGGAGCAGAGCTCCTGGGTTCCCCATGCTGAGGATGCTGGTGGAAGGACTGTGCCGGGGACAGGCCAGTGCAGCCGCTCCCTGGATGTGCTGGTGCCGGTGTGACACCAACAAGCACCCTTGCAAATTCACGGCGGGGCTTGGACACCTTGTTCCCCGCGCCGACGTCCCTCCCGTTCGTGGTCCTCGCGAGCCCGGCTGCGCTCCGGTGCACGAGCAACGCAGCCGCCCCATGGGCAGCCCGTGCCCGCGGCCCCTGGCGCTCGCAGCCAGCCGTTTCCTCGCGCTCGTCTCTTTTGTCTTGTCCCCGCTTTGTCTGGGAGCTGCACGCCGCTTTGTTGCTATTTCGGCGCTTCCTCCATTCTTGCGGCAAGCGGAGCGGCCCTTTTGTTCTGGGGCTGTAAACAGCTGAAGGATGTGGCAAGGGGGCAAATTTTCCACTGATGCAGCTTTCAAGCCGCCGCGGCGAGGGAGGTCCCCCCGGGCCCGGCAGCACCGCCTCGCCAGGAGCAGGGCTGCGGCGGGAGGAAGCTCTCCCTGCGGGAGGGCAACGCGAAGCCGCAGATGGGCTGATAGGAGCCGCGGCGGGGAGGCAGCTCCGGCGGGAGGCTTTCCAGTGGAAAGAGCCGCGTGGGGCACTGGGGCGCGCTGGGTTTTGCTGCACGGCAAGGCGCTCCGGGGAGCCCGTGGGGCGCCCGGGCGCAGGGGAAGGAGGAGGCCACGGGCCACAAGAGCTGGGTGCCCACATTGCAGAGGTGACTGCAAAGGACGGGAGGAGACGGGGCAAGACAGGGGCTGGAGGCTGTGCCATGGGCTGGGTCCTGGCTGCTGGCATCCCCTGAGTGCCCTGGTGAGGGCTGACGGGCCCACGTGTCCCCAGGAGCAGGGCCTGGGCTGTGGAGGACCATGCTGTGGCAGGGAACAGGAAGGCACAAGGTGAGCCCTGGCTCCAGTGCTGCAGAGCCCCTGGGTGTCAGGGATGGCGAGGGGACTGCCACACCAATCCCTGCCATCCCACATCCCTGCCACCCTGCACCCCTGTGGCCTGATGCCCTCCGTGCTCGGGCAGGCTATGGAACAGGACGTCTGGCTGGTCCCACCATGCCCATGCCCAACCAGGGGACCTCTTGCCACGGGCACTTGGCCCTGGGTAGGGGACACCACATTGCCCAGCAGCCATGGAGTGGTGCACGGCAGGGAGAAAGCCCCTCTGCCCAGCCTGCAGCCCTGAGCCCACCACCTGCCTCCAAGAGCTCTTGGAGAAGACACTGCTCGAGCAGCGGGTGCCAGATGCCCAGTCTGCACCTGCAGCTGGGCTCTCTGCCACGGCTTGCAGCACTCACTCCTGCAACAGGGACAGGAACCAAGGGGCACAGGAGTAGAGGAAGGTGCCTGGGGCACCAGCCTTGCTCTGGGAATCGCTAGCCACCAACCCGGCCACTCATGGCCACAGGACACAGTGACCCGCTTGGGCTGCCCGCTGGGAAAAGCTTTTAATGGCTGCACGGAGCGCGGCAGAGCCCTGCCTCCCGCTCGCCTGCTCCCACGGCCCTGTCCTATCCAAGCGTGCGCTTAGGCCTGGTGTCCCCGCTGCCTCTCCCACAGCACACACAGCGTGCCCAGCGAAGATGCCCGGAGGGGACGGCACGTGGTCCCATCCAGGAGACTGTGCCCGCCTGGATGCTCCACAGTATTGGGCATCTGCAAGAAGGTCAGGTCTGGGCCGCAAGGGACCAGTTCCCGGGGCTGCTTCTCCCAGCAGCAGGTTGGTGGCTCTGTCTGTCTGTCCAGATGTTGGCCTGGACCAGGAATTTTTGTATTTTATTCAGATGCAGATGCTAGTCCTGTGCCGTTAGCAGCCGGGAACCCCTTCTCTGGAGCTGGATGGAGGGCACGGGCAGCCCAGAGGAGGCCAGTTGCCAGCCTCAGTAGGCAGAGGCCTGGATGTCATCGTAGTCGCTGCCCTCCGAGGTGTCAGAGTCCTGCGCACGTGCCCCGGCGCGGCAGGAGGGAGCCGGCCAACCTGCAAGGGAGCCAGGAGAGGCTGGGCGGGGGGCTGCGGTTGCAGGAGGAGTCTCTGTGCGTGATGCTGCGGGGGCAGAGGTGCCCTGCAGCCCTGCTCCCGGCTCCTCTGCCAGCACGGCGTCCTCACCGGAGCCCGCGGATGCGGCGCTGGCAGCCTCTGCCCCCTGCACGTTCTCGTACCACTCCCCGGACGAGGTGCTGGAGCTGTCAGCGGGATTCGGCTCTGCGGGAGAAACAGGCACTCAGGGATGGGAGAGCTTTGGCACAGGGACAGGCGTGTGGGGCATTCCCAGGGAAGCAGGGGAGATCAGGAGCTTTTACTGGCCTCTTCCATCCCAGCTCCCATCTCCAGGCTCTCACCACTGCCTGGGGTCTCAGCAGCCCTATTCCCCGCCCTGGGGGTGTCCCCATCCCCATGCCCGGGGCCTCGCAGCCCCACTGCTCGCGTGGCTCAGCCCCTGCCTCACCTGCGGGGGGGTATTCAGTGCTGCTGAGCACGGCGGGTGCTGTGTTGGGGTGGGTGCCCTCCTCGGGAGGCTGCGGGCAGGCCCAGGGGCACGGCGGGGGCGCGCTGCCGTTGCAGTAGGGCTCTGCGGAGCTGGAGGAGCTGGAGGAGCTGCTCGCTCTCTTGCAGGGCTGGGGGAGCAGCACGGCGCTCTCTGCATGGCACAGCGCAGCATCAGCCTCCGGGCCACTGCCTGCCCAGGGCTGTCCCTGCTCTGCAGGACGCGCACACGGATGGTGTGCCTCCACAAGGCAGAGGAGCAGCCTCACCGAGCCCCTCCCCACCCCAGGACAACCCCCAGGGCCCTTTGTACCCTCTGCAGGGACCAGCACGTCCTGGCTCGGCATCAGTGGGAGCAACTGGTCGCCTGGCTGGCGTCGCAGGGAGTCTGCACAAGAGAGGAACAGTGACGTGTCAGCTCCGGCGCGGGGGCAAAGGGGGCTGGATCGGGGCATCTCCATACCCAGGGTATGGTGATGCCCAGGGTGCCCGGGGGCACGCTCACTGTAGAAGGTGGAGAGGGCCACAGGCGGCTTGCTGCTGAAGTCATAGTGTTCATAGTCCGAGTCGGAGTCAGAGTCCTTGGCTGCCAGGAGGGGTGCGAGCGGCTGGTCTGCAGGGCAAGACCCCAGCAGCCAGGCCGTCACCATCTGGGATCTCCTGCCCCGGGGCCCTTAAGCCTGAGCCCAGCTCCTGACCACCACCGGCTGAGGGGACTCGTCAAAGAGGAGCCCTTCAGCTTGTGGTGGGACTGTCTTGTGATGCCAGTGAGGGCAAAAACAGGCCAGGGTCTGGGCTTTGTCCTGGTGCCTCCTGGAGACACGAGGCATGGGAGCAACCTGCTGGTCCTACCTTGTCCTTTTTGGGGACTGGTGGGCATCTGCCTGTAGTCGTTGTAGACTGCAGAGGACACATCAAGGCCCTGGCCACTGTGGGTCACCAGAACTGGCCCAGAGAGCGAGGGAGAGGACACAGTGTGTGCTGCAAAGACAAAGACGTCCCTTCTCAGCTGGCCTCGGGTCCCAGTGAGCCCAGCTCCCTGTGGCTGGGATGAGCATGGGTGACCCCGACTGGGACCACAGTATCGCCTCCTTTGCGGGCAGGCCCTTCTGCACATGCCTCCGGAGGGCTCCTTACCATTCATCTTCCTCATCCTCAGCAGGGTGGTGATGAAGGCCAGAGTGATAACCAGGAGCAGCGCGCCCAGAACCACGCACAGGATGAGGAGCGGCGTGTGCAGCGGGATCCGGGCTCTCTCACTCAAGGAGCCCCCAGCTGGGACAGGCGTGTGGGTGGTGAGACAGAGAACAGACGCACCTCGTGACACCTGGAACTCCCCTTTCCCTCCCTGCCCTCCCCCAAGGTCAGCAGCAACATAGGCGAGCCAGATGCCACTTGCACGCCAGTGCTGCCACACGTCTCTCCCTGGGCAGAGATTGCCAGGGGCCAGGACTGAGGCTCTGAGGAAACAAGGACAGGGCTGCCTGTCCCTGCAGACTCACAGTTCAGGGATGTCACACTGCTTGGGTTCAGAGTTTCCGTTGTGGCCAGCATCTCTAAGCCCAGGGAGCCTGGAAGGACAGTGGATAGAAGGGGAGGCAGGAATTAGCTGGGGCAGAAAAAGCAGAATTGCAACTTATTTGTACGGGGGAATCCACAGCTACAGGCACACGCTCAGTCTTTGGGTAGATGCTCATCTCCATGGCCAACTTCAGAGCAGGGAAGTGCTGCCCTCCAGGCAAAGCTGGAGATACCCAGGCAAGCTGGTTATGACTCCAGCTCCTGCCCCTGGGCTGCAGAAGGCCGTCACATACCATTGCAGATGACACCAGCTGCCCGGGACTGGTGGCAAGGAGCTGACTTGTTGTAGGTCCACTTGCAGTGGGCCAGCGACGGCTGCAGCCTCGTGCACTCATAAAGCATCTTGCCAGGCAGCGTGTGGTCGAAGGAGGGCCGCTCGAGGGGCGCCCCGCAACCCAGCATGTGGCACAGCACGCTGGCCTCCATCTCGTACCACGTGCTGTCGCACACCGTGCTCCACGTGCCCCTGAAGAAGACCTCGACGCGGCCGGCACAGTCATCCCGGCCTCCGGAGAGCCGCCACTGCTGGTGCTCTGTGGAGAAGGCAGAGCTCAGGGACCAGCAGGAAGGCACAGACCTGCATCCCACAAGGATAAGCGCTTCCTGCCCGCGGGATTTGCCTCTTCTCGGGGGAAACTAAACCCTGTTCAGCCTCTCCCGTGCAGGGCATTGCCCTGGGACGCGGGAGAAGGCTGCTCCAGAGGGCAGAGCGCAGCGGGGCGCACGGGACTCACCCGAGCACACCACGCCGGCGTCCTCCTTGTGGCTGCAGTCGTGCTCCCGGGCGGCGGGGCAGTCCCACAGGTAGTCCTCGTGCCCGGCGCAGCCCACGTCGTCGCGGAGGATGAGCCCCGCGCCGCGGCCGAAGGCGGCGCCGTGCCGCGCGCGCAGCGCCCAGCCGCACTGCAGCTGCCGGCACACCACGCCGGCGTCGGCGACGTCCCAGCCGTCGTCGCACACCGTGCCCCACCTGCCTGCCTGCTCCAGCTCCACGCGGCCCTCGCAGCGGCTCTTCCCGCCGGCCAGCCGCAGCCTGTGGGGACCTGGTAGACACATACAGGTGGCACTGACCTGCAGGAGAGCTTGGCCCGTGGATTGGGCACCTCCAGGGCACAGCTCTCACCCGTGCAGGCAGCTCGAGCCAGCCCCGCTCTGCAGCAGTGCGGCGCGGTGGCCAGCTTCAGCACGCAGGGTCCCCTCTGCCAGCCGCTGCAGTTGGCCACCGTGGCCACGCAGTCGCTGCGCGCCGTGGGGAGGGCTCCCGGGCTCCCGGGGGACGGCCCCACGGCAGGAGCATCCGCCGCGGCGGCCTCCTCCTCCGCATCTCCGCAGTGCAGGCGCTTGCAGAGAGCGTGGGCCGTGGCCGGGCTCCAGGACTCGCGGCACACGGGTGCCCAGCGGCCCTCGTGCAGGGCCTGCACCGTTCCTTCACAGGGACTGCTGCCGTTGGCCAGGCGCAGCACGGCCGTGCCAAGGAGGCCTGCGTGGACCACAGCCGACTGTGAGCATGCAGGAAGGCGCTAGGCAGTGATGCCCCCAGGCCACCCATCTGCACGCTGGGGACCCACAAGCCCTCCCACCTCCATGCTTCCTTCCTTCTGCACCAAGACACGGCTGCGTGTGCTTGGACAGTCCCCAGGCTGGCCTCCAAGGAGAGGAGCCCCAGAAATGCAAGCTCCTCTGTCTCAAGGGCTTCCACCTACTCCCACCTGGGACAGCAGGTAGTGAGCAGGCATTTTCCTTGCCCCTCCTGCCCTCACCTGACTCCACAGAGGTATTTCCAGTGATTCTGCTCTTCAGGCTGGCAGGAGGCTCTGTTGGCTTCGCTTGGGCTGGAACAAGGAAGGAACAGACATGGCATGGAGTGAAATTTTGCAGGGTTGAGAGCCTGCCTCTCAGCCCGGAGCAGTATGTGCACCAGAATGTGCATCACGGCACAGGACAGTTCCCCAAGCTTTCTGAGGCGCGCTATTAATGCTCAAGAGAAGCTGGCTCAGAGGGAATCCCCCTCCAACCTGCTGCGATGGGTGCAGGATGGATGGATGCACTGATGGAAACATACACATGTCTAGAGTGAAGCTGAGAACGGGCAATGGGAACAACAAAGTCAGAAGCACTAGATAGGTCCGTGGCTATTGAGAGCCAGCCTGAGAGCTGCAGAAAGTCCAAGCCCTGCAGAACTGCACCTGCTTGTCCCATATGCGAACTTGGCTTTGCACGTGGGCCGAGCTAGCCCTCAACACAAGGCCAAGAGCCAGTCCTGAGGACCTGTTTCCTGGCTCCGGCTCTCTCCCTCTCCTTACCCAGAGCTCTTATCTGCTCAAGGTCCTTGCCAAGAGAAGAACTCAGCTTGGGATCCCCTGGCCAGCTATACGAGTTATGCTGGTTCACCTCTGCTGAGAAACTGGCTGGGGAGGATCAATTAGACCATTTGCTGGAGGAACCTGCAGTTTTCTTTCCTTCTCACTCACTGTTGCAGAGCCTCAGCCCTGTAGCTGATGGAAAAAGATCCCCGTTGACCCCCAGCTTCTGTGTCTGCCACGCCTGGCTGCCAGCCCTGGCTGGCAACAGGGAGAGGTTTGGGAGTGCAGAGGTACCCAGCAGCAAAGCTCTCCTCCACGCGTCCAGTCAGGCATCTGCAGGTGGGCTCACGCGGACAGGAACCAAAGGAAATCCCTCCCAGCAGTTTTTTGCTCTGTCTTCAGCTCTGCTGCTCCATGTTACCCCAAGGAGCACTACTATCCGGCCGTGGTTATGTTAAAACCTTCTACCATGCATCAACAGGCCTGTCTTGAAGATTTCCACCACCACTTCCTTTTCTCTCGGCATCTGAGCAATCTCGTGGCCCCTCTCTGTTGCCCTTCTCTGTATTTTTTCTTCCCGCCCTCTGACATTGTAAAACTTGGAAAATGAAGCCAAAGGGAAGCGTTTGGCTTGCTGATGAACAGTTTTGGCAGGGCAAAGCACCGAATATTTTTGGAGGGAGAAAAGCAAAGCCAAAGTTGCCTTGCACACAGATGACAGGTCAGAGAGATGCAGATCTGTTCTCATGCGGGCGTGCAAATATCTGAGCCCCGCTGGCTCCCGCACAGGGGAGCATGGGCAGAAGCGGAGCCGCGATCTTGCTTCCCATCTGCTCTGGCACATCATTTGGGAGCATTGCTGCAGCACGGCTGGAAACTCTCCCACCGCACGTACAAACAAGCCTGACTTGCTCAAAACCAGATTTTAAACCAACAGCAGCAGCAACCTGGCCCAACCAAACCTTAAAAACAGTGAGTCAGGCCTCAGCTCAAATCGTGAAACTGGGTTAGAAGAGGCGGGTTTTAGGAGATAGTTCTTTCAATTTGATTTCTCATCTATAGCTCAGAAAAACGAAGCCATTTTTGTCAAAATTTTCTTGAGAGCTCAGAAATTTGGCTTCCCTTTCTCGACAAGGAGCTCCTGAAACACCATGACTCAAGGGGCAGGTGCTTCCAATGAAGGAAGGTGTCCCAGCAGCTGCCGTGAGATGCGTGGTAAAACCCTGCCACTGCAGCCAGGCCATGTTGCCTTCCCGCTCATGAAAACAGCTAATCCAAGGCATGACCTAGGACTTCAGGTTCCCGTCTGGAGTTGTTGATCCCAAGCGGCCAAGGCATCATGAAGGTGGAGGTCAGCCCGGCTGGTGGGTCTCACGTGCTGCTCTTCTGCCTTTACTGAGCTCCTGCACACACAGCCCTGCGTGTGCCCGTGAAAGGGAGCCCTGGCACTTTTCCAGAAGGAGACTAAGACCTGGGAAGAGGCTGCAGAAGGACGGCAAGTCTGTGAGGAGATGGAGCCAGCTTGTGGGGTCAACTCTAGTAAGCGCTGGCCTGAGAAGGGGGAACTGTAGCATCAGAGAGCAGCTCCAGGGACCTACGAGAGGGGAAAACTCACCACTAACTCAACCCTAACCTGGTGCTCGCGCTCATGTAATTCCCTTTCACTGCAGAAACTCATCCCTGGAGTTCACGCTGCTCAGAGAAATCCTCCAGCATTTTTTTTTTCTACGATTCCTGCTAAATCCAGGGCACAGAGCTGCCTCTGAGGGAAAGCATGGGAAAAGCCACATCCCTGGAGCTGGTGCCGCCGGCCCTGTGTGCCCGATGAGGTGGGACGTGCCCGATGAGGTGGGACATGCCCTGCGGCCACCGGCCTCCCCCCTGCACGCCTTCCGAGGACCGAGAGGTGAGGGACAAAATGGCGCCGAGCACCACAAGATGGAGGCCGCGCAGCGCGCACAGCTGGAGGCACCATGGCAAGCGCCTGGGCTGCTTCCCCAGCTCAAGTGCTTGGGCACAAGCGCTTTGCACCCCTGAAATTAAATCTCCAGGTTCATGTATTGGCCCTCCCGGCTAAAAAACGACTCTGAAGGCAGGGTGGATGGGACATGGCTGGAGGGACAACTCCTGGAGCAGAAACACGGGTTTTAAAAGATCCGTTTGCAGCATAAATGGAAGCGGAATCTCACTTTGAAGGTAGAAGCACTGGGAAGCTGTTCCCAGGTGGGAAAATCCTGCAGCAAAGCAGCATCATGAGCGAGGGCCATCTCCGCTCGCCGCCCTGCCTCCCGGCACGCTGCCCTTGGCTGCCGCCGACGGAAAGCCCTCGGCATTCCCAGCTCCAGAGCCGCCAACGGAAAGCCCTCGGCATTCCCACCTCCAGAGCCACCAACGGAAAGCCCTCGGCATTCCCACCTCCAGAGTCGCCGACAGAAAGCCCTCGGCATTCCCACCTCCAGAGCCGCCAACGGAAAGCCCTCGGCATTCCCAGCTCCAGAGCCGCCGGGCTTTCATGCCGAGGGTTCCTCTGTGCGGAGAAGCAGTTGGCACCCAAATACACGGCGTCCCCGCTGCCGGGACGAGGCTCGGCGCTCCTTCCTGCCCTGCTCGAGCCGGGGCTCCGCACAAGGCTCTCCCCCCCATCCCCAGACGCCAGCGAGCTGATTCCACCGCGGAATAGATGTCCCTGTCACAGCAGTTTAGCTGTAGACGAAACACTTTCATCTCGTCCCAGCTCGCTGGCGGGTTGTGCCCTAAGGGCATGGTATCGTTTCGGTCGCGTCTCTCTGATTCTCTCTTCCCTGTCTTGCTGTCCCTTTTCTCTCTCTTCCTTTTAATTTAACCGACATCAACAGCCCATTTCAGCAAGAGCTTTAACAGGGAGCTGACAGCCCCGCTGAGCTGCTTGCTGGGCTCTGATGTTTATCACCAGGAAAAAAATACATGGCCTGAATTTCCTATTCAGCTCCTCCTGGGCAGAGGATGCATGCTGAAGGATAAGGCTAGGTGTCTTTGCTGTGATTGCAGATGAAATCCTGCTGTTATTTATTCCCCTGATAGCACAGCATGTGGAGCAGGGCTCCTTGCTCAGCCCATGGAAACAGTATCCATGGGCAGTGTGATGAGCTTCTTCCAGCCTCGGTGATGAGGCCAGTGTACCCCAAATAAGCTGGAGCAGAGCTGGAGCCCGTGATGGACTTGGGACCAGAGACAGACCTCGCACCATTCCCTTCTCTGCTGAAGGCCTCAGCCTGGGTTCCTCTGGACTCACATGGCTGAGGTGCTGGACCAGCAGGGCCCATGCTTGGTGAGCTGGGTCCTGTCCTAAGACCCCTTTCACCAACACATCTGCAATGGGAGCTCACACCAACCAGCTAGGCGGGAGCAGCCATCTCACGTACGGCCTCAATTGCTCCCCAGCCCACGGCACAAACTGCTAGAGCTTGGCCAGCCCTCAAGGAAGCCCCATCAAGATGCATGAGGAGGTCACTTAAAAAAAATTCCATGGCAAATTGGCTGAATGAAAAGAAATGTGTGCCAAGTGCCCTGGGTTTCATATACCGCTTGTGTTCCTGCTCTGTGCTCACGTCGTGCCAAATAGCTTTGAGCTACTGATCCAAAAGAGGCTCCTGATCGCGGCGCACAGCACAGGGCCAGCGCTGGATACACAGGTCAAGGAGAAGAGGACTCTCTTCCACCCCCAACCTCCTCACTAGCCACTACCTGGGTGGATGTGCAAAGTGCCAGCAACCATGCACATCTCCTGGCGAACAGCAAATCCTCCCCCACAGGCACAACACGTTAGGCGCTAGCCCCTCGTGTCTCTAAGTATGCCAGGGGCAATCTATGACAATAAGCACTGCTACTCTAAAATCAACTTTGCTGTTGTCGGGGCCTCCACATGCATCCTAATGACAATAGTTATTCTCCACTTGCGTTAAAGAAGAGCCCTTAAAATGGGCTGTATGGAAACAGGGGAGGCTAGGCACTACAGAGAAAATAATCAAAAGGATTATCAAAAGGCTGTGGGTTAGCAACCTCATGTTACACTCTAAAGCACTTTGAATCCTGCTTTTACTTTTGTTCATCAATTGCTGCATGATATATCAATTTATTCGACCTGCTTGTGCGGGGTTTGCATCAGATTGCCTTTGTCTGCAGCAGACATCCCAGGGTACTGGGGCAGAGTAGGCTTCCCATAAAAGCAAATACGGTCAGTATATATTTTTTTTTCTGTAGAAGAAAATCCCACCAAAAAAAAAAAACCCCACGAGATTGCCTATAGATTTTTAGGAATGATTCGTTGCTGGTCATCTGGGCACGGCTCAATATCCACAGTTTGCTGATCAATTCACTGGAGAATTCATTGCGTGGTTAGCATATGATGAGATTTCAGAACTAAACCTCCGAGCCGACTCCAGCCACAATTCCTCTGGCTGCTGCTTTTTCCTCTGGCTGCTGCTTTTTGCCTGAACGGTCTCCAGTTTTCTTATTAAAAAAAAAAAAAAAGATAAAAGAGATGGAAAAATAGGCCCCGAAAGGCACCTGGGGAGCGTGATGGGCTTGCAAAGCAGAAACAGGACAGGCATAGCGGGAAAGAGCCAGTGCTCTTGTGTCCTGCCGCTTGAGAGGGCAGCCGGGACTGGCCGGAGAGGGAGGATGGAGGAACCTTTAAGCTCACCCCATACGGCCACTCTTCCATTCCTAACCTAAGATGCTTTAGCAGGGGCCAAAGGCAGTTGATTCACAGCCCCGCGCAGCTTTGCTGGTAGGTCCAGCGCAGCTGTGTGACTTGCCCCGGCCCCCTAGAAATGTTTGGGTTTGAACGTGGGGAGAAAGGAGGCAGTGCCGGTATCCCTCCGTGCACACCACGCCAATGGTGGGCATGCGAGAAGAGCCAGGGCTAAGATCCTGGGGCTTTCCTAGGATATGGAAGCTTGTTCCCCTCAGAAAACAAAACCGAGACTGCACACAGCGCTCCCTAAGGTCACGTTGGCAGCCTTCCTCCTTTCCACTCTTCCTCCCTGACCATTGAAATGATGCAAATAGAAGTAAAAGTGTGGTGCCCCAAAACGTACCCAGGCCAGCATGAGCAAGAAAGGTAGCAGAAGAAGAACAACAACAACAACAGCAACAAGAAAAGCAGAAGCGTGGGAGATGACGATAATTCATTAATTCATCAGTAACGACAGCAGCCGCAGGATTAGCTGTTGTTTCTGTCAGCCATCTTAGGTGTGAACACGCAAAGCTGAGCGGGGGAGATGGCACCGTCCCAAGAAAACTTGCTGCTCAGGCACAGGGATGACAAAATGATCAGCGATGACGGGAGCTGGAGAAAAGGCACAAAAACCCTAGTGCCTAGGAGTGGTGCCTAGTGCCACCACTCGTGGTGGGGACGCGAGTCCCAGGGGAACCGGCTCGTTCGTTCACTCCGTAGGAAGCAGCGCCGGGAGGGGGTTCCTCCGCATGCTGAGGGGCCAGGGGGTCGGAGCGTATCAGGGGCTGCCTGTGAGCCCGTCTATTAATTAGCCGCTTCTGAGGCTAATTTCAGATCATGCCCAAGGCAGATGATGTGCTGTGTCTGTTGGGAACCTTCCTTTTCCTCACTGTGCAGACTTACAGAGGTTTTGGGCTAGGAGCCTAAAATTCGCTGAGGACCACATTTATATCAGGTGTTTAAACCAAATTTCCCTGTGACAATACAAACACCAGCACTGGATTGTCCAAGGCTGACGTTAGCAAAGCGCTTTGGCTCGATCTTGCATCAGCAGAAAGGCTTGTCTGTTTATTGTGGCCTTCCATTAATTCACAGTTGTCTGTGAAGATCTCATTATGAGGGAAAAGAAGCAGGGAGACCCCCCCAAGCCCATTAACTCATTGACAGTTCTCCACTGCTTCGCCATTGCGTGGCTGCCTACAGGAAGGCTTTGTTGCTCGGCCCAGGTCTGCCGCAGGCACCGAGGAGGATGGGGCACTCATGGGGGAGATCTCCCCTAGGAGATTTCTTAGGAGCACATCCGCAGCCATGTGTTCTCTTTGGAGAGCCG
Source organism: Nothoprocta pentlandii (assembly GCA_013398315.1). Classification (NCBI taxonomy): domain Eukaryota; kingdom Metazoa; phylum Chordata; class Aves; order Tinamiformes; family Tinamidae; genus Nothoprocta; species Nothoprocta pentlandii. The sequence goes on from VZSG01001358.1 coordinate 73,761, forward strand.
GTCTCTGGCCCTCTGTGCTCTGCTGTCACCCATCTTCCCATGGTGAGCTGGGTGACAGGGCTCTGCAGTGAGCGCCATCACCCCCGTCACGAATCCCTCTGGTGACTCCTTCTCCATCCCAGCTCTGCTTCCAGGTCTAAGGCTGGGCTGGGAGGGAGAGCAAGAGAACTTCGTTTTGGGGGACAGTTGTTTTTTTCGGTGGTGTTTCGGGGCATCTTGGCCTGGTCATCCCCTCCAGCAGGAAGGCAGATATATTTACAGTAAGTAATGGTCAAAAGAGCTGCCTATATGGAGCAGAGGGCTTGGGCTGTCCTCCTCAACACAGGAAGAGTTGAAAAGTGGGACAGTTCATCTCAGGGTCCTTCAGATTTGTCCCTTGTGCCCTTATCTCACAATGGCTGTTTGAGGTTTTGCTTGAGGTGGATGAGACCCAGAGCATGGGAAGGGCCTCCACCTCCCATCTTGAGAGACGCTTATCCTAAAAATCCTTTTGTAGGTCCCCAACCCAGTAACACCCAAACTGGGAATCCCTTTTGCTCATTCTGAACAAGCAGCAAGAAGGTATATGAAGGAAAGGTGGAGATCACTCCAGCCCCATGCTGTCCCTAGCATCTCAGGGTGGAAATAAGCCTGGTTTCTCTTACTCAGCATTGAATTTGAATCAGCCCCAATAACACGCACTCTGTTTGCAGAAATAGCTTCAAGACAGTTGCCGGTACCCTATGTCCAGGAAGATATTGGCCCAGAATGGGGTGAAGCAGAAGGTGTCCATCTCCAAGACAGAACATCAAATATCTTAGCTTGAATTTCACAGTATGACAGTTTGCGCTTGGGGTTTCCTCATGAAGAGATGAGAGGGAAGGAAACGAGAGGGAGAGAGTGATGAAGGTGGCGTACCTTGTCTGGGCGCTGAGAAGAAGAGAGCTGCCAGGAGCGTGTAGAGCACCTCCATCCTTCTCACAGACTGCCGAGTGGTCCCATCACGGGCTTGGGAGACATGGGGTCAGGCAACGCGGTCCTCCCATCGCCTTTCTCAGTGAAGACATGGGTTTGGTGCAGCTCTGTGCGCTTTCTCTCTCTTTGCCTCGCTCTCCTTTTCTGTCTTGTGGTTGAGGTCTCCAGGAAGCCAGCTCAGCACCTTGGGGGTGGAGGGAGAGAAGAGAGCAGAACAGAGCAGTTGACGGGGTGGCTCCATCCTGCCAAGTGCAGCAAACAACCAAGCCATTCATTGGAGGGGAGTTGCACCCCTGAACAGTGAAGTGAGGTAGATGAGGGTGGTCTTTGCTCAGGGCCTGCTGCATCCCTGCAAGTGACAGCACAGCCTTGGGGAGCCGTGAGGACCTTGTGGGCTCACACCCAGTGGTGCTCAGCCCCAGGGGGATGCAGAACTTGCTGGGGCCAAGAGTTGCATCTCCTGGTGTCCCACCAGGCCCTGAATTGAGGCCTGGGGGTCTTCCATGGGGCTCATGGCCATGCCTAAGCTGTTGGGTTTCCACAGGGAGATGGTGGAAGTGGGTGCTGGTGCAGAGAGCCCGGGGGCAGTTCCGACAGTGCCACAGGCACCCTGAGAGCCGGAGCAGGAGGCTCTTGGGGAGCAAACCCCACGCTCAATCTCCTCGTGCTGCCGCCACCTCCGAGCAGCCATCCCGCCTTGCCCGGAGATCAAGGGAAGGCACCTGCCAGCGCAGCCCTGCTGCCCTCTGGAGGCTGGGCTGCCCTTCTGTGCCCTGGGACAGGCCTGGGGGTTGTCCCAGGGGGGACCCAAACCTTGGTGCAGGCACCTGCTGGGCGGAAGGCGAGGGGGAGGGAAGGGAGCACCCCACTGCTTGCTGTGATGACCCAGGCCTGGGTTTTGGGGTCCAGTAGGGTGTATCTCTCGTCCTCCCTCCCTCCTTGCCTCAACTGCCCACTTTGGGGTTGTTTTTTGAAACTTAAGATCTTCTAGCACGCGAGCAAGCCCGGGGAAGTTGCTGGAGAGGACTAGGCAGCACACGCCTAGGGAACGGGTGGTCCCATTTCTTTGGGAAGCCGGGCAGCCAAGCAAACACTCGTGACCTTCGGGAGCCGCGTGATTTGTGGCCTGTGTGGTTAGTGGGTGGTGGAGGCCAGCAGCAAGGCATCTTCAGCAGCACCTCCAGCAGGGCACGAGCCCTGGAGCCCCGTGGCCAGGGCGGAGAGCAGCTCCGGGGCTCAGCGCTCCCTGGACCGAGCAGTCCCAGGAGCAGTGCAGGAATGCCAACCGTGGAGTGGCCGGAGACCAACACCCCAGCGCAGGGCAGGGAGTGCGGGACACAGAGGCTGGGAGGGCTGCAACCCCGGGAAAGAAGAAGCCGCGCGGGCTCACAGGGCCGGGGATTTTCACTTTTGAGCCACGAGTTGTCATATGATGTCTCTGCTCACCAGAGAAAGCAGAAGCAGGAACCGGGGAGGGGAGGGGATAGCGCCCGGCGACGGAAGAGGCTGGCGCAAACTCGCCCAGCAGGGAAGGGAGCCCGCGTCCGAGCAAGCTGAGCGAGGCCGGGGCCGCCAGCAGGGCCGTAACGGGACGGATGCAGCGGTGAAGGGCGAGCGCGAGCCGAGGAAGGCCATGGCTCCCGCAGGTCGCCGCGCGGAGCGGAGGCCCTTGCTGGCCACGAGCGGCGCCCGGGACGGCTCGCCGCTCGAGGGGCGCTGGGCAGCGTGCGTGGCCGTGCTGGTGGTGGAGGGCCTGGAGCGGGCGGCTTTCTTCAGCATCACGGCCAACCTGGTGCTCTACCTCAACAGCAGCACCTTCAACTGGGGTGGCACCCAGGCGTCCCGTGCCTCCCTCGTCTTCCTGGGGGCCTCCTACCTGCTCTCGCCCGTGGGCGGCTGGCTGGCGGATGTCTACCTGGGCCGCTACGGCACCGTGGCCCTGAGCTTCGTGCTGTACCTCCTGGCGGCTTGCCTGCTGCCCACCACGGCCTCGGCCGATGGGCGCCTCTCCCTGTGCGGGCAGATGCCCTCCTACTCCGTCCAAAACTGCTCCGTGGAGCATGCCGAGACGTGCCTAGGGTATCCCCAGTACCAGTACTGTGCTCCCGTGGTCTACTCCGGCCTCCTGCTCTTGGCGCTGGGTGTCAGCTCCACCAGGGCCAACCTCACTCCCTTTGGCGCTGACCAGGTAAGCTGAGCATGTTCTGCTCTTTGGGTTCTCCTCAAAAAGCTCCTCTAGCCCTGGGTACTTGCCGTGTGCTGGTGTGCAATAGATAGATATGCCAGTTTTTGTTCCTCTACTGAAAAGCCAGACAGTGTCCTCACAAGCCGGGAAGAGAGACTGTGGGAAGGAGCAGATATGTTGGTTCCCAGCATGGTTTCATCACCATAGACCACCGGCAAATTCTTTGAGATCCTTGGCGGAACCTTGCTGGGGAAAGTGGGGCATAGGAAAGGGCAGAAAGCTGGCAGGTAAGGGGTGAAGAGAGGCAGGAGATGGTGAGAGGAGGCTGTGGGGAGCATTAGAGCAGAGCCGAGATGTGGGAGGTTGGTAGGACAGGGGATGAGATGGAAATCTTGCATTCAGACTGAGGTTTGGCTCTACCCAAGTACTGCTGACACGGAGATGGTTGTGGGCCACATTTTTCCACACTGCTTCTCTCACACTGGCAGGTGACTGACCGGGGTGAGGACACCACGCGGCGCTTCTTCAACTGGTTCTATTGGAGCATCAACATCGGGGCTGTCTTCGCTCTCCTGGTTGTGGCCTTCATCCAGCAGAACATCAGCTTTCTTGTCGGCTACCTCATCCCTGTTGCCTGCCTGGGCTTAGCTCTCCTCATCTTCCTCCTGGCCACCCCCACCTTTGTTACCAAGCCCCCCACAGGCAGCCAAGTCTCTGTCATGATCAAACTAGCTTTGCAGAGCTGTGGTTGTACCTGGCTGGTGGGAAACAGGTGAGACAGGGCTTGGGGTCTGCTGGGAGCTGAGCCATGCCATGCCCGACCTTTCTCACACTGTCCTTTCCGCGTAGGCTGAATCCTCACCGGTCACACATGGGGGCTAGGGAGTCTTTCCCCAGTAGCAGACCACAGCCCCAGGCTCCATCTTATGAGGAAGACCTTGCCAACTTTCGGGTGATGACGAAGATCCTTCCTGTGATGCTGACTTTCATCCCGTACTGGATGGTCTACTTCCAGGTAGGGTGTAATTGGTGGCCAGGCACTTGGGTAGCCTAGGCAAGGGGCAAGACGGAATGAAAATCCTGGTCTCAGCTAGTCTCTCCAGAGAGACTGGGTGGAGACACTGAGATCCCCCAGAGAAGTGAGGCGGTAGCTCTGAGAACTGATGGAGCCCAGATCAGGGTTAATGGTGTGAGTGCTTTGCAGGCAGGCATCTGCCAGGACGTCGTGGACAGGCAGGACTCAGTTGTCGCTGAGGGGGAACAGCCTGTGGGAATGTCTTGAAGGCAGTGGAGGACCTGGCTGCTCAGGGGTGTCTTGAGCCAGGAGGAACGTGGTGCCGGGTATGTGGGTGGTTCCAAGACATGAGTTTGGGTTGGGACACCGGGCCACCTGTCAACTAATACCCAGAGCTGCACACTCAGCTCTGCTGGAAGCTTTTGGAGTTCCCACCTTTTCAAGCAGTCTTGGGGCAATTTAGTCCAGCAAGGAGCATGTCCAGCTTCATGCTGCCGGGAGGGAGGAGTGCGGGCAGACAGGGTGGTGGATCTGTTCAGCAGCTGGGTTTTCTCCCTTCACCACTGAGACAACAGAGCCACCCTCACCGTGTCTTTTAGATGCAGTCAACCTATTACCTGCAGGGCCTGCACCTCCGCATCCCCAGCATCTTCCAGCACGGCCAGCTGCGTGTCAGCGCTACCCAAAACTACATGGTAAGAGAGAGGGCTCGGAGCTCACGGACCTGCTGAGCGGCGTCGGGTCAGAAAGCAGGGGCATCCCCAGGGACGCTGAGCTCCAGCTGCCGCCTCCGGACCTGTCTCTGCCTGCAGTTCCCAGATGCCTGGCTCCTCCTGGCCAACGTGGTGGTCCTGCTGGCTTTGGTGCCCCTGAAGGACCGTGTCATTGACCCGTTCTTGGTAAGGTGGAAGCTTCTGCCATCGGCGCTCAAGCGAATGGCCCTGGGCATGTTCTTCGGCCTCGCCTCCGTCCTCGCAGCAGGTAAGGCCCCTGCCTGAGTGACAGGGATGTGAGCCTGCCCCGGGCAGACATTCCCTCCGTCCTCACCACCCTTGTGCCCCAGGTGTCCTGGAGAGGGAGCGCCTGCAGTACGTGCATCACAACCAGACTGTCTCACAGCGCATCGGCAAGGACAGTTACGTGGCCGCCTCGCTGCCCATCTGGTGGCAGATCCCCCAGTACCTGCTCATCGGCGTCAGCGAGCTGTTTGTCAGCATCCCGGGTGAGTGGGGCCGTCCCCTCCGCACCTCACACGGCCCCGGGGCACCCGGCGACGTGCATCCTGCGGACCTCATCCATGGCAGGGTTGCTTGGAGGGAAGATGACAGACCTCATCCAAGGGTTCCCGGCCTTGTCCTGCCATCAGTACCACGTGCTCTGTCTGCTTTCTCACAGGCCTTGAGTTCGCCTACTCTGAGGCCCCCAAGTCCATGAAAGGAGCCATCATGGGTCTTTTCTTCTTCATCTCCGGGGTGGGCTCGCTCCTGGGCTCCGGCCTTTTGACCCTCCTCTCGCTGCCTTCGCATGGGTGGATGCACTGCCCGGAGGACTACGGTAAGCACAGACTGGGAGCCCTGCGGGGATATAACTGGGGCCATGGGCCAGTGGGATAGTGGTGCTGGGGTGGAGGCATGACGTTGGGTCTCATGCTCTGCATACCTCGGCAAGACCGTCTTCTCTGGGTGCTTAGCCCACCTTGGTGGCCAGCAGAGCAGGGATGGGGTGCAGCACAGCGCTGGTGTGTCCTTAGGGCTTTCCTGGGCTCTGACTGTCCCTTCTCCTCACAGGCAATATTAACAACTGCCACATGGACTATTACTTCTTCCTGCTGGCGGGCATCCAGTTGGTCACCTGCCTCCTCTTCGCTTGGATCTCTGTGCGCTATGGAAAACAGCCACGCCGGCCTGGCGCTTGCCACCTCTGTGAGGAGGACTGACACCATGGGAGGTCACCCAGGCCTTGTCCCCATTCCCACAGCAACTCAGAGACAGGCTGCTGGTCCCAGACCCAATAGGGCACGTGGGACAGGTTCCCCGGGCAGCCTCACTGGGATAGGGATTCCTGCTCGACCCCTCTCTGCAGCCCCAGGACCCTCCCCTCCATGAGTGTCCAAGGAGCAGCAGGAATGGCTTGAGACCAGCTCTGAGAGGCAATTAGATGTGTGGGAGGGCAGAAGGTTTGCTGAAGCCCAGGTTGGTGGTGCAGCCCTGAGTTGGCCCAGCTCACTGAGAGCCTACAAGAAAAAGGACGATGGAGAGGGCTAGAGTGCACATCTGCTTCTGCTCTCCTGGCATGATGCTGTGAGGGAATGGGCGGCCTCTCAGGATCACCGGGACGGCTTGGAGGGGATCCAAGAGGAGCAGAAAGCCACAGTGCATCCGTGAAGAAAGGGGCTGGCATGGGCACGTTCCCTTAACCTGCTGGATTTCACCAGTAAACCTGTTGCATAAAGGTGTGCTGGGGCAGATGGGTCACCAGTTTTGGGGGAGTAGAGGAGGGCGGAGGGGTGTCCAGCTGCTTGGGGGGCCTGTCTGCGGTGGAGACCCAGCACTGGTGAGACAGAGCAGGGCCGTCGCTCCAAGGTGACCGCAGCTGTGCCAGAGCCGGGAGCAGATGCCAGTGCCCTTGTCCTGGCTGCCTCTGCTCTCCTCTCCGTGCCGTGCTGAGCCCCCTCCCAGGCCTTGCTTGCGTCCTCTGCTCGTGCTGGGCTCCTCCAAGCTCTCCTGCAGGTCCTTCCCTGCCACAGCTTCTCTGGCACAGCTGGGGCTCGTCCTGGCGGCTCTAGCAGACCCTTTCGGATGGAAGAATCACGTCTCAATCCCTTCCCGGCAGGAACAAACATGCCGCGCCACAGGCAGGAGGGAGCGCAGCCTTTTAAAATATTTTATTTTTTGTAACAACGTCAGAATTAAAAATCTTCCATAAATAACAGACCCCCCTTGTGGAAGCCCCCTCCCACAATGCTACAGGTACAAAATACCGATCGTACAAAACGGATGCGTGGCCGGGGTGAAGGTGGGGATGAGCTCGTTCCCCCAGGCCCTCTCCTTGCTGCAAGGGGACAGGGCTGGGGACGGGGCGGAGGGACACGGGCCGGTCCCCGGGAGCAACCACAGGACTCATCATCACTATGAACACAACGTCGCAATGAGACCCAAAGCAATAAGGGCACCAAGGCTTCCTCCACGCAATTCCCCCTCCGGGGCAGCTTCCAGGGATGAAGACGCCCTCCAGCGCCAAGGCGACCAGCACCAGTGCGGTGGCACTGGAGAAGCTCCCAGCAAGGTGGCCTGGGGAGCTGGCGTGGACCACGAGAACGGAAGATGCTCTGCGCCAGGAGGCAAGAGCAACGCGAGCTCGTCCCCAAGGGCCATGCCTTTGCCCTAAAGGGGTCCAGGTCTCTCCAGCGAGCCTGGTGGTGCAGGGCTCCCGCCACCGCGCTGGCCAGGGAGGGGATGGCGAGGAGGCGCCCGGAGAGGCATGGGCTGCCACGAGCAGGGAACGCGGGACAGAAACGCGCGTCCCCGTGGAGGAAGCAGCAGAGAGGTGCGGGGAGGAGGAGGTCGGTCCCTTATTGGTTTGCCTGGCCCCGTATGAGCCAGGGCAGGGGGCAGGGGGCGGGGGGCTGGCGGCGGCCCCCCGCGTCAGGAGCTGCCGCGGATCCTCTCCATGTAGCTCCTGAGCTCCTCGGGGTCCCGGAGGCCCATGTCCTCGCACACCCAGCGGATGTCGTCCTCGCTGGCCACCAGGATGGACTGCACGTTGGGCGCGGGCGGCGGCGGCGGCTCCTCGGGCGCCCGCGGCGCCGCGAAGGTGACGAACT
>VZSG01001359.1:0-44863 GCA_013398315.1 Nothoprocta pentlandii
TTTTTTTTACTCAAAATGTAAACTTTTCTTTGTCAGTCTATGGACATGCCCATATATGAAGGAGATGGGTGGGTCAATAAGGGATATCAAATGAAGTGATAGGGGCCACAGTGGGGAATTAGTGGTGCACATCCATTGCCAAGCGAATGTGCCACAAGCAGCGACGTAAGGGGTTAGTCTTTTTTTAAAAGAAAAGTTATTACAATGTATTTTGTGAGGCAGATGTTCTATAAGGTTTACAACACTACAAGTCTTGATTAAGAAGGAAAGGAAAAAAAAAATCAATACCCAGATAAAGAGATCATAGTCTTAGGAATTCATTTAAACCATAGGAACTTTTCACTTATCTCATGTTAGCTGTATCAGTCAGTGATTAAGTAGAAATACAAGTTGTATAGGCTTTATTGTTTATTGCTGGTTTATGACCTTAATAAAGTGTAATAATGTATTACCAGCAGGGTGTTTTTAACTGTGACTATTGTATAAAAACAAATCTTGATATCCAGAAGCACATGAAGTTTGCAACTCTTTCCACCCTGCCCATTTTTGTAAAACTGCAGTCATCTTGGACCTTTTAAACACAAATTTTAAACTCAACCAAGCTGTGATAAGTGGAATGGTTACTGTTTATACTGTGGTATGTTTTTGATTACAGCAGACAATGCTTTCTTTTCCAGTTGTCTTTGAAAATAAAAGAAAACTCTTCAGATGCAATGTTTTTTTTTGTGTAGCATCTTGTCTATCATGTTTTTGTAAATACTGGAGAAGCTTTGACCAATTTGACTTAGAGATGGAATGTAACTTTGCTTACAAAAATTGCTATTAAACTCCTGCTTAAGGTGTTCTAATTTTCTGTGAGCACACTAAAAGCGAAAAATAAATGTGAATAAAATGTATAATTTGGTTGTGTTTCTTTTATGGATACTCTGGTAGCTTAAATGGACTAGCCAGTACTACCTAAATTTGTATAGCGAAATGATGTGTGCTGTTAGCAGAAAGCTTTGAAAACTGCCTTCCTAAATCCTGGGATGTGTAATACTGTGCATCTTTTGGAGGAATATTGAGCCTTATGCCAAGTAATGTGTAGGGTTCTCTGGCTTTAAAAGGAAGACTGGAAGGCAGTTTGAGAATGTGCAGTGTATTACTCTGTTGTGCAGGCTCCATCTTGGTGTAAGACCAGATGTATCTAGCATGTTAAATTAATGCATCTTGTTTGAGGGAAAATAAGGATTTGGTTTTGGGGTGGGACACACTTTTTTTTTTTTTTCTTCTGTGCCGATTTGCCTAAGAAAAAAAGCCCTTGGACGGATGTCCCATTTAAGTCTTTGTATGCCAGCCCAATATAGGTACTTAGATAACTAACTTGAAAACTGTAGCTAGCCTGGAGGGAGAGAGAGGGGTACTAACACTGCCATTCTGTTCAAAGTAGTTAAAAGCAATATATTCCACCCCCCCCCCCTTTTTTTTTTCCTTAAGTGCTATTCCCAGCTGCAGGTGAGTTACAAAACAGATTTTGAAATTTGTCTATAAAAATAAATCACTTGGTGCTTGCCTTTAATTGTTAGGCTTTTTGGCTAATTTCCAACATACTGCTCAGGGCATATTATGCCTTAATAAAACAGTAGGTTCATGTAAGAAAAGCAGTAGTGGTATTTGGAGGGTGGAAATTGATTCAAGAAAATGTTGCTTCTAAGTTTATGGGAGAAAGTTTAGTGTTACACTTATTTGCTTCCATCTAAATTTTCATCAGAAACTCTTTGGAAGCAATTATGATTCATTTTATGAGAAAATGGCACGTTAGCACCTTGTTCCCTAAAGAACAAAGCCTAAACTGAATGAAGTATAGTAGATTTCCTGCTGAATGCATACTTTTTTATTATTTTTTTTTAATTCAGCTGTCTACCATTTTAACTTTTGGCTTGTATGTACTCTAGTTGCCCTGGTATTTCTCTATAGCTTTAGAAATGTATTGAAACTATGCTATAATTGCTGAGGGACAAAAATAAATGGATGTAAAACAAGATCCTCCACACCAGTGTCATTCTTGGAGTACATGTGTTTGAAGTCTAGTGCATAACTGCTTTGCTAAGGGGTTTTTATAACATGGCTGTAAAAACCTGTTCTGAGACGCATGATGTCTTGGCCATAGAGTCAATGTCTCTTTTTAATAAATATATATATATTTAAATCCAAGAATTCTTAAAGAGAAGTCTGATTTTTTTTTCTTTTTTTTTTTGTTTTGTCAAATTGTATGTGTACGTATGAAAACAAATAATCAATACAAAAGTTCCATTTTTTACAGTCTACTAAAACTTTACGTTCTTTCCTCAGTTGGCATTGTTTTCTGCAGCGCATCCAGTTCTTGGTGCTTCAGAATAACTTCTACCACAACAGCCAGGCTCCTTGACAAGGACTTTGTAATTCCAAAGCTTGCCTGGACTAAAGCTCTTTCAAAAAGTCTAACATGCATAGAGTTTCAAAAATGTGTCCTAAGAAGATCACTTATGTGGTCTCTTATTCTGGGCACAGCTGTCCAGTGTATGCTAGAATGCGATTCAAACAACATCAATTTTTGACCACTTAATTTAAGAAGATGGCAATCAGATTGGTTTTGGAAGAGGGAAATTGGAAGAGTTTTAAGCTGCTTCCTCCTTTAAAAGATGATTACAGAATACATTCTCTGTTTCTGAAGGACTGGATGTTAGCACCCATGTAATTGTACAACATCCTTATTTATGTACAAGGGTAGATGTTAATGACTGGTGAGATGGTTTATCTTACCAACACAGGATTTTGCCTTTTTTTATTGTATTGGTTACTGTTATGCTTCAATAAAATTGCTAATCATAACAAGCATTGTAATTTCACCAGATTCACTCAGAATTCAAATGGATGTGAGTTTAAAGTGGGTGATTTCAAGCTGATTTTTCTACCCTGTATATTGCATTTGGGGCTTTTTGTTTAGTTTTGTTTTGAGCACAATGCTATAATGTCAATGATGAAGATACTTGGGAGGTGAGGCAGAGGAAGTTGGACCAATGCCTTTTTTAGGTAAAACTTACACTGAGGTCCAGTTTTCCCTGAAAAGAGACTCTAGTGATTCACTCTTTCTATGTTTGTTTATTTAGACAGAACCAAGATCTCCTTGAAGGTCAAAACTTGCTTACCAAAGTCCTTTCAAATTTTGTGCCCATCTCAGGTATATCTAAAGTAAATTTCAGACTTTGGACAGGGTCTGATGTCAAGTACTTGAGTTCTGTATCTGCCCCTGATTATTATTAATGTGAAATTGCAGAAACTTTGCTTTCGGGCAAGGAAAGGCAGTGAATAAAATGGCAATGACAACAAAACAAAAAACATGTGCAAGTTGATTGAGGAAAACAGTGTTGGCTTTGCCCTCCCTTGGAGTCCATTCACCCGCCTGCATGTGTGCACAACTGCTCTGTAAGAGTCAAATGTCCATATATCAGCTTCTGATGTAACTAAAGACTTCTCTGGGTTGTATTTGATGCAAATGTTGCATGTACAATTGGTTTACTCCTTCATGGTTTAAGGGAGAATGTTTTCTGTGTTTTAAGAAGATTTTGTTACCCAATATTGTTCAAACTTGAACTTCACTTATAGGAGATTAGAAAAATCAAAGGTTTTCATTTGTTTGCTTTTTTAATCTTTCAAATTCTTTTATATTGCTTTATAAAACAAAATCTAGACTAACACACATTGTAGACTGAGACTGTAATAGCAGTTAACACTTTCCTTGCAAAATTAACCCTGTAAATTCAATAGAACTGTTTGTATAGTGAAAGAGTAGTAAAAGGTCATCATTTATGATACCTGGCTTGTTTCAGTGTTCATTTTTTAGGTTTCAAGAGACTGATGTAAGACTTTTTTTTTTTTTTTTTTTTTTTTACCAAGTCAGTCATTAGGTTGAAATAAAACAGGTATTCTTGTTTCTGAATATGCAGCAAGTAAAAATAGTGTATTATGTTGATGATACTGTAGACAGCAAGGTTAATTTTTCCTCTAATGAAGACCTCAGCTAATTGATGATGAGTGGAAAGTAGAGCAACTGCCGCTGAGTCCAACAAGTCCAACAGGGCAAGAGAAATCAGGCTAGATAGCCTAGTTACTTGAATAGTGGAACTTAAGAGGTGGTACTACAGTAAAGAAAGAAGTGCATGGTTCTTAGATGTCTCTGAATTACCTTGTCCTTGGAAGCACCAGCATGGCAGTGTGCTTCTAAGGCTCATTGCTTATTTAAGTATCTAGAAGAGTAAAAGCAGAGGAGTAGCAGTGTGCTTCATGGTGCTTTTGCAGAGGCAAACGGTGAAACTGGGTTATTCTCAGCTTGCAGTGCTGCATATTGGGAGGACCAGAGGAGTATGAGCAATGCGATCAAAAGGCTGGTGACAGCTCAGCAGAGGAGTGACCAAAACGTTGTCCAGCAAATAAAATACAGAGTCAGGAACATGTAGGTTCAGACTGTGCTATTGGGTACTGCACACCATTTTTGTATAGATGCAAGAGACCTAGCTTTAGAAGGTGTTTATTTTGATGTGGGAAGTTATCTGACAGAAGTGATGTAAGACTTAAGTTAAAATTTTCAGAGTGTTTTGAAATCTTAAGGGGGAGTCGTAAGCATAGACCTAGCACGATTCTAATTGCAAAATAGCACATAGAAAAACCAGGCTAATGTAGTATGTTGTTATGACCAAGTAGGTAAATACTCCAGGACTTTAAATTCTTATGTTAATTCTTGTGGCTGCTTATGTGATAACCTGCACTAGAAGAGAGCCAAAAAGGAATTATTGTGACCAGTCTATGCTACCTTCAAAGGTTCTCTCCAGCACCGCAACAGATATCATTGGCAATAAAATGTTTGATAGTCGCTCTTAGCAGAGACCACTGTGACTAAGGATTTATTTTTAAGCATAACAAGAACAGAAGTCATGCAGACCAGACTGTGTGTTAGTTTGAGTATGAGAGAAATAAAACACCTATGAACACGTTGGGTTAGGGAAACTGGGCTGCCCGAGTAGCTGTTATAGCTGCAAGAAGTGACTTGCTAACCTCCACTGGTTGAGCTGTCTCTCTGAAATTTGGTATGTGGACCCACTTGAATATTTTAAGTTAATTTAATAGCACAAAGCCACGCTTGTAATCATGACCTACGCTGCGAAGTAAACAAAATCCATTGTGGAACTGTTGCTAATAGAGTCTGTATTGGAAAAGAATCATCCTGGACACAGTAAGACCTGCCTAGACAGGGCCTTTAGAAAAAGAGAAAGGAGGCTCAGCAGGGAAAAACAACCTCTAAACAGTTAAAGAACTAGCTGCCTAGGAAAAACTTGCCTTTTTTTGCCTTTTTTTTTTTTTTTTTCTTCTTGAGCAATTCTGTCATAGACATAAAGTGCCACACCTTATCTCTCAGAGAAATATAACGTAGTTACAAGAGATGCTGTCTCTCTGGATTGCAAAGCTAAGCCCATTTGGAAAACCACTGAGGAAACAGAATCCAGAATTGATTAAGGTAACATTTTTGAAGAATGAATCATTAGACCATTTGCAAGCCATACATAGCAGGAGCCTGTTAAAGCAAATTTACTAGACACAGTCCCCCTGAGAAAACTAGTTAGCAAATATTTTCCAGCTCTATAATCTAACAAAATGACAAAAATCATGAGGTTATACTCAGAATACATGAAAAAAAAAAAAGACATTCCCTTCTCCTCTCAAAAAATTGCGTTTTTTTATATATGTATTTAGTTCCTAATAAACTGTGAATAATTTTAAAGCTCTCCCAAACCCATTTCCATGGATGTTTTTACGTAAGTGTATTTGAATTCAGTTATAATGTTTTATTCTGCTGTTTAATACCTATATTTATGAGAAGATGTTCACATGGACAGACAATCTCATATACAAACTAAATTATGTATGGCATTTTCAGAAGTGCTCATTTTGACCTAATTCTTCTCTCACTGAAATCCATGAGAGTGAAGTTAACTAATGCAAAACACTTCTAGAATTCCTTCCTGAATATTTTTAAAGATAAGATAAATATATCTGATTCTTCTACACAGTATCTACCTGCATGCCGAATGAAATGGAATGCATGTTGATAAACTACCTCAAATAAGCATCATTGCTAAAAACAAGTGTTCCGAAGAAAACAGAAAAATATGGAGCAAAGGCCTGTGTTTGTGTAAATGAAAATGCACACAACCAAATTGACAGGAGCACTTTCACATGATGCCCTTGCAAACTGGTAAAATAAAATGCCACTGGGAACTTACCCATGTTATTACAAATGTGAGAGCTTATACCAAGGACGTTCATCAGGCCCAGCTCCTTCTCTGCTGCCACATGACGTGTACTTAATGCTTGATAAATCTATACATTGAAGAAGCAGAAATATGTTTAAAAGTTTACATGGATAAATTTTCAACAACAGCAAAAAGCTGTTCTCTATGTAAAAATGTTAGTTTTTAGTAGTCACTGATAGTCACTGTGTGTGTGTGTGTTGCCTGCAGAGAATGCTACCATGTTACCGTTTCAAGGTTATGTTATTATGAATCCTGCAGAAAAGGGAAGAGAAAAAGGAATACATTTCCAGTGATGTTAGAGTAGGACCATCAACTTTAATAAACTGAAAAGAGGGATTCAAATCCAACTTTTTTTTTGTGTTTAAAACCCAATGCAGATTTGATTTAATCTAAAGAGGCTTTAGGCTTTGACTTGTATCTTGTTGTTGTTGCTGCATAAATGCTATGATAGTCATTAGTTTAATAATCTGTGAATGTATAGAGATGGAGAAAACGTAGTTCTTGTGAACTTTGTCTCCCTCCAAATGCTTTATAAATAGACAAACCTATGTAATTACAGGGAGGAATCACTGGAAATCTTCTTCACGGCTTTATACTTTAAAGTTAGAATATGGAAGTGAGAATTTTAGCAGAAATTCTACACTGTTTATCTTTTGTAACAAAGATAAGATGAAGAACATATGTTATGTAACTCTTCAGGGAAGTTCAAGTGACAAACACTGTAAGGCGTATTGAACACAAGATGTTTCCAGTAGCATTTAGGTGAAGAAACATGTATCTAGGAGAAGCTCCATTTGCAAGTCAGACTCGACTATTAAATTTTGCCATTATCTTACTGAGGGATTCATTTTGCAGGAATCTGCTAAGTTAAAGGCAGTCCATTAGGAAACAGCAGTAAAGCATCCAGTTCAGAACAAATTTAGAAAGAAGAGGGTGGTAGGGGAACCATTCTGAACAGTAACACAGATGGAAAGGTGGATTTCCCAGGTTATTAGACTAATGTGTTCATTCCCATAAGAACTATTATTAGGAAATATTTACACTGTGATACTGGCTCAAAGGGCGCAAATTAAATATGAGCTTTGCTTGTGCCAGGCACTGTATAAACATACAACAGGGACAGTCTCTGCTCTGAAAAGACATCCAGGCTAAATGCAGAAAGGTTAGGCCGTTTCACTTCCTACCATTGTTAAATGCACATTTCTATTTGTCTTGGTCAAGATTTTGAAGGGGAGGGAATTAATTACCAACTTCCTTTTTTTTTTTTTTTTTTTAGGTGCTGTGTTACTTGTGAATTTCTTCTCTCACTTCTTGATCTTTGTCTTCATAGTTCAGTGGCAATCCCAAAAGAGCATGTATGAATGTTTAGGAAATTTTCATAGGCTAATATATGTATATATGTAGTGATTGACATTTGATGAAATAAGAGGGATTAAATTAGAAGTGGCTTTTGAGAAAAAAAATAAAAGAAATAAAACAAAAATGCTCCAAAATGTTAAAATGAAGCTGGAACCAAACTTATCAATGGCTCTCTAGTGACACTTTGAGGCCGCTTCCATGTATTGAAATTAAAATACATTCCACTCCTTAGGGTGGCTGTTTCAGGAATCCCTACAGTGAGAATAGCTTGTTTCTTGAGGAGAAGGGAAGAAAAGGGAGATAGCTAATTTAGAGAGAATATTTACAGATTGATACATGATTTCTCCTTTTTTTGCTGGCTAGTGGTGTTCAATCTTTGTTAAAATATGTTCTTTAGTAAGTATTGCTACACTAAAATATATACCTTGAAAATAGAGACTCTGAAGATTTCTATTTCTATTAGGAAGATGATTTATTCATCTAATTTAATTTATGATTAAAACCGAATATTAATGAAGACTTTGCTCAGTCCAAAATATATCTAAAAGCTACAGATATCAGAGGAAAAAAGAAGTTTGCATTCCAACTCATATACTGTAGAAAACAAGCGAATGGACCAGTTGGGTAAATGGGTCAAACCTATGATCAGAAACACAACTGCTCATGGATCCCTAGTCTGATGAAATGTGTGTGTACATTGTACGTTATTAGAAGGAAAAGTATATCCATTAGATGGTTAGCTTTTTTTTATATATTTGTTTTCCACATGGTACTGAAACAAAATATCCCATAAAATGAATTTTATTCACTATCAGTTCTAGCCCATCACATCAAATTTATCAGAGATATTTTATGCACAAATCAGAAGTTTGAAAACTCCTCCTGTTCCCCTAAAATAGGCAGGAATGGCAGTGCGGGGATAGTCTGATGACATTTTCACCATCGTGTTGCATAAATCAGCCAAAGTGGTAAAAATGCTTGCGGTTTGGCTATATTTGTACTCTCCGTATTACAAGCAGCATGGAAGAACTATGGGAGGGGATTTCCCTGAAATTGTTACGGCCAGCGTAACCACTGAGACATCTAGCACAAGTTACTATCTAGTGTGTTGAACTTGGAAAACTATCTACAACAGGCAGATTGAGGGAAAGGGAAAGCTAAAAGAATATATATATGTATATATATTTTAAGTAGTTAAATCATTTCATAAAGCATACTTAGGAAATTAGCCAAACCATTTCTGAGCCATTAGTGAGAGCTTTTGACAACAGAAGGCAAAGGGAGCACTTTGGTATAGTTCTGTGCAGAGCTGGAGAAATATGTGTATACCGTTTGAGGTATAGTTTCAAAAAAAAGAAATGGAAAGAGAAAAGAGGAGGATTGAGAAAACTGACTGGAGAACTTGAAAAAAAAAAAGGGGGAAGGGAAGAACTGGCAAAAGAAATGTCAGGCAGGGTTATGACGTAGAACCACAGCATTGTGAAGAAAAGACTAGGGAAATTCCAGACAAAGCAGCTGACTTTGATAACTGAAAATACACTAGAGCAAAAGTTCTATAAATTAAATCATTAAGAAATAGTCTTGTTAATGTAATTACATCCTTTGACCAGCTACCTGGCCTAGAAATTAAATAGGAATCATGAGATATGATACATCATATCTCTACTAATATTTTCAGTGCTGCTCTGCACATTATCTTCATAAAACACCGCTAGGAAAATGAGGACCTAGGAAAACAGATCCTGAACAAAGACAGCTGAATAAATAAATAATCAAATAAATAAATGACCACAGAGTATAATGATCAATGGTATGCTGCCATATCAGGAGGGCATTTCAAGTAAGGCTCCAGAAGGGTCGTTCCTGAGTCTGGATCTCTGGTGAAACTGTAAGTGCACATCAGAGGAAACTCTCTGAAAAAACTCTCTTAAGATCCTACTGGACTTCAAATGCTAATAAGCTAGAGAAATGATCCAAAATCAGGCAGACAAAGTTCCCCAAAGGAGCTTCAAGAAAGAGAAAGTTCCAGAATGAGGTGAAACATAAAATAGGGACTCCTTGGGTAACAGAAAGAGAGCCTAAGCTCAGGGTAGCTCAGCTGTTGTAAGAAGTTAACTGTTAGTCTCGTTCTCTGGGCTCAGAGGCAAAGGCTCAGAAGTGCCATTTTGAGCACACCATTTTAAGAGATGTGCTTTGGGAGTAAGCTCAGGCATCTGTAAATTCCACAGCAGGGTAACACACAGTCTTTCCAAAGAAAGGATTTGGATTATTTGGTCTAATTTGGAGAGTTCGAAAGGGAATTTTCATTTTTCAACTTGTGAGACATTATAATAAAGGGCAATCATCTGTTTTCCATGTCACTGGAACCAGGAGCAAAATAATTAGTATATTTTGTAAGAAGGAGGCTATAGCTTAAGTCTGAATTATTCTTGTAGTTAGAAATCTTTTCTAAGGTGAAACAGATTGCACAAGAGGAAGGCTGTAGAAAACCTCCTTTCCTCTGGGCGGCTGAGGCTAAAAAAGATAATCCAACAAGGGCAGTCTGTTTTTACCCTATGTCAATACAGGTGGTGAACAAAAGTATAGCTCAAGATCCTTTCCTTACATATAACATTTGCTTTTGTTTTTTAACTCAACGTAGTGCTTTGCTTTTCAAAAGGTCTTGAAAGAACAGGAAAAAAATTGTTTTGTGTTTCAGTAAAAGTTAAGTTGGTGTACAGGAAAGGGAGGCTTTGTCCAGAATTTACCTCACAAGATACACATGTATAAACATCCAACTAAATAAAAGTACACATGCAATAACAGAGCCACTTATTATTCTTAATATAGTTACCAGTAAAGTCGCTAGGCAGAGATAGATTTTGGAAGTAAATTATCTGCTTTTGATATTCATCTTATCAAATAATAAGATATTACATTCTTTCTTCAGATCAAGGGATATCACCTGTTATATATTTTGAACACACAGCAAAAATCAGACCCTTGTCAAAATCTATAACCTCTATATCAAAAAAGACACAAGAAACAGAGCACTTAGGTATGCTCATTCATATTTCACAAGACAGAGCTGGGGTTCCAGAATAAGTGCACCAGTTCTTCATCATTCTGCATGAAATGACGCAAAGTAAAACTTTGTGGTGACCAAAGGTGCAAAGACTATCTGCTTAAGTTATCCACATATCTTTAATTATCCACATATCCACATAACACAGCTACAAATATATCTTTATGTTATAATTTCTAACATGCGCAGTAATTGTGTTATATGCCTACATATCACTGTATAGTACAACTACACTCAGCTGCAATCATGTGTGTAACATGCTCATCAATAGTTCAGATTAATGAGATGAGAACATATTTAGTCAAAGAAGAAAAGAAATCACTGTTCTTCACTGAATTTTCCATTTTGTATTGATGTACACTTACGCCTTTTCATAGATTATAATAAAATACAATATATATGTCTACAAATGAGAATATCAATGATCTTTTTACTTGACTGCATTGAATTCATTTAAACAGATGCTGGGTTTCAGGGCATATTATACTCAGAGCTGCATAACAATTTTAGTCATTATACTTTATGTCTACCAAGGAAAAGGCTGTCAACTTGAGCACTCTTGAGAACAAAATATTTCTTTTTTTTTCTCTCTTTCATTTTAAAGTATAAAAATTCTGGATTTATCCACCAAAAATAACTGACTAGATGCATGAACATGACTAAGATTTCTATTATGAGCCTTGTTTTCCCTTAAAACAATGAAATGCAAACAAAGAACAAAGTTAAGCTTCAAAAACTGTCACAATTAAAGTTGTACATGAAAACTTCATTTGATTCCTTTTACAAATTCATTTTTTCATAGAAACTTTAATAATATGATCTTAAACATGACAGGTTTTTTTGTAGGGTGTCTACCTTGTTCAACACACAGCTTTCAGTAGCACTTACCTCTCATATGCCTTTAATAACTCAATAAATGTTATTTATGCAGTAGATCAGCAAATAATCAGAAATGCATTATTTCTCAAAACAGAACAGAATGAGGTCAATGTCTCCTGTGTCTTACATCTCTATTATTTAGGTGTTAGATATAGTAGTAATGAAGCAGGAGCCTAGAAAAACAGAAGGAGCAGTTATGTATTTAAAGCTTTGAACTGGAGCCCATGAGAAATGCATTCTGTCATTATCTTTGCCACCAATTTACACTATTTGGTCAAATAATTAGTCCAGTATTTTAGAAGAATTTCTTTTGCAGATTTTCTGAATATTTACCGCTGTGGTCTAACAAAAATGGAACAGTTAGACTTCTGTTTTAAAAGTTTTCTACACAAAAATGAGGAGTGGGCAAGTAGTGGACAACTTGGAAATTTTGTTTATAATAAACACACACAGCACTACTGTGTTGTAGTCCCCTATACACATGAGAGTGAATAACAGCACTTCCTGACTTCATATGAGCTAAGGGACTTTGCCTCAGATCTAGGAGGTTGGCCCTGCAACAGATACCAGATCTATGAACTTGATTTCTTGGATCCCTACATAAAGTCTGGAGGAAGTTAGCTGCCTGGGAAAGACATTTTCAGTGACCTGCTACAAGTTGCCCAGTTTAGCCAGTAGGAAATACGGAGGATGGGAGAGAGGAGGGTTGCAGGAGACTCTCTGCATATGTTTTTACCTACTGAATTTTAGAGTAGGTAAGAGAGTGCCCACAGGAACTGCTGGTGAGCTCACATTTCTGGCATTGGAGATTTGAATCCTCTTTGCCACAGAAAAGTTCTCATCCATAACCTACTCCTTCTGGTAGGAGGGAAGGAGTAGGAAGGGGAGTAGTTAATATATATCTCCCTTGATGAAGCCATTCCAAATAATTAGATACTTAATAGCCCAGAGAATGAAGGTGTTAAGTGTTGCTTTTTTTTTTTTCTGTATTTGAGTTTAAAAGCTTACTCCTTCTTTAAATATGCGCTCTTGTTAAAGTAGGCTATAAGTTTTATAAGGATATAAACAGGGCATGAAGTCTTAGCAACAACCATTGTAGCAACCTCAGCATTCATGTTTTTCTGGGTATCCTTCAGCCTAACATATTCCTTCTAGCATTTTTTTGTGGACCATTTCGCTGTTTTAGATTTCAAAAAGGATAAAAAGAAAATAGTCTCCGGCTTTTCATGCATGCAAAATTATGTTGAACAATTTAACTAAAGTCTTCAAGTCTGATGTTTAAAATAGTGTGAACTTGGGAGAGAGATGACAGTACACGCTACAATTTTTCATCCCTCATATATTGAGGCAATGGTATTCAGTCTGGCTTTCTTAAGTCGATTGGCCTTAACAGCTGGAGCTCTTGACAAATGTATCCATAACTGAAATGTCATCAAAGATATTATTAGTAAATGCATCCCTGGCAAGCTCATTTTAAACAAGGGTTTAAAGCTAAATTAAGAAATGAGGAGAGAGGAAAATGAAAGAAGTCTACATACATGCTCAAAAATGACAAGTTGATTTAAAACTACTTAAGCAATTTTCTTCAGCTTGAGAATGTTTTCATGAAGAGGCTATATCATAAGCCAACATAAAGATTCCTGACTTGCCATGTTTGACTTAAACAGACACAGAAGATTTCAATAAGAACATATGGAATATATATATATATATATATATATCACATTCATTCAGTTGAAGTCATTTTGCTCAAACTTTTCTGATATAATCCAAGAGTGAAACCAAATATGGAAATCCTCAGTACCAGAAGAATGTAAGAAATTAATGAGAGGTGCTAACTTGAAGCTAAAAGGAAAGTTACCATTGAGCTGTGCTTACAACAGTCATTAGAATGGACTTTTAAAAACTCTGAAACCACCTTCGATGTTCAAAAAAACCTTGAACTTTATTCAAAGAAAAAAAAATCCAAATCTTCTCTGGTCACTCATGAAGATTTTCAAGGGCAGTCTCTCTGCACTGCTTGCTAAAATTTAAGATGTTTCCCCAGGCATTTAAAGAAATGTCGCTTTTACAATGTATACAAATAAATCTTGCAAAAGACGAGTAATGACACAGAGCACAAGTGAACATCAGCTGCAGCTGAAAAGAAATATCCAGCACAGTTGCAAGCATTTTGATGGACAACAGTAATGGTAATTGTAAATTGTAACTAGAAAAATAGATATCAGTAAAGGCATTTTTTTCTCTCCTGTTTAAATCATGGCCTGCTACACTCTCTTCATCATCTCAATGCAATAAAGGCCTTATTTTAAATTTGCTCTACATACTGTACCACTTGGTTGGTGAATTAACCAAGTGAGTGATATAGTCACTCAGCACAAACAACATTACCTTTTGGAGTCCCCAACACACTGAGGCAGGGGAGCAGGAAGCAAATGTGTGTGGCTTTCTACCACTGAGTACGCCAGCATTGCTCAAGTGGTGTAAGCGTGAAGACAGTGCTTTGGACAGCATCCATGTGCGCTACTGCACCCTGAGTCTGTGGAAATGATGGTGAGCTCCTGGGTTCCAGCATAACTGGTTGTGACGGTGCCTAAAACCTTCTATTTTCTACAGGCCCATCTATGATGACCAGAAGCAGTGAGGTTCCAGCTACCCTGGACAGAATTTATTTTGGCCACAGCCTAGGCTACAAGCCGCAGCTTCAGTGTCCTCCAGCTGCAAACCAGCTCATACAAACTCAAGTCATGATTTTGCCTGGATTCTGCACAGAAATGCCTCTTTGGGGATGCGGAGCATTGCCAGCAGTGTAATGCAGCTCCTGGCACTTGGGGAGCAAAGCTAGCTGGCGTGTAGCCACCTCTTTCACAGGAACGCAGTGGGGAACTAAGGGTTCCCTGCACAGAAACATAATTCCCTTTGGCTTAGTTGTAATTTGATCTGTAATTGTCAAGAGTAAATTCTATCCCTACTTACTGAGATGCATAAAATAGTGAGTATAGGAATGTCCCATGTTAAGGAACACCCATTGTTTAATAGTATTAAAGAATGGAATGAGTCATGATATTTACACAGAGAGTATTTCACTAAACCCCTAGCATAAAAATATTTTTTGTTCAGGCCTCAACCACTAATTGAATTTTTCTTGCTGTGCTTTATTCAGGCATTGCAATAATAGTCTGAAATAAACAGCAAGACTGTAGCTTTGCCCTCTGTCAAAGACTGAATTTTGCATGCTAGATTCATGGAAACCATTTAATTTACTTCAGTGTCAGTTTCAGAGCCTGCAGTTTCAGAGCCTGCATGCAACAAGAGCAAGAGCATATTCTGGTGAACAGCACTATGGTGTGGTACATGCTGACTTAAATATGTCTAAAGATACGTAAGCAATGGCCAGACTGGTTGCTTTTCATTATCTCGTTTAGCTAAGCAAACACATTTCAAAGTTACAAGGGCCTCAGTCAATGTCCAGAATATTGATTAATCAGTAGCAGACAGCCAAAGATGTTCTGTACTGCTTTCAGACAAATTATCCTTCCTACAGTTAAATAAATATAGGACCTACTCTCCGAAAGAAATCTTATATATTTGTGCAATTTTGCACAAGTTGCAATTTGTACACTACTTGTGCAATGAATAACATATCTTTCTATGTTGTTTCTGTCATTTACTCTTTCAGGTATTCCCTGTTGTTAACAATTTGAAACCTCATGAAAATATATCAGATTATAAATGATCCAGAAAACTTCATTTAGGCTTCTAATTTTCACCAGACTGTAAAATATATTTAGTATGGAAGTGAAACATCTACATCATCCTTTTGTACAAATTCACAATAATTATCAGACACTGATTTTAGTTCTCTTTTAACAGAAAACATTCATTTCTTCTCTAATATGTACATTCTCCCATGTACAAATTCAGTGAACCATCTTTTGAGGTCAATTGCAGTGATTCAAAGCAATAGATAAATGTAAGTCTGTAAGAGCAGACTTCGCCTCACTGTTGCGTGTCAGCTGCTTATATGGTAAAAGTTGACTATATCACCTTGAGATGTTTGCATTTGGATTTTCCAGAATCGTCAAGTTCCATCAGTTTGAAAAATAAAGAACATTTCAAGTAGACAATCCATTAAATGAAATTTTCAAAATCACAAGTCATGAAGTTTAATTGTGCTACACTGCACTGTTCAGTGACAGCCAAAGGCTGTGGGGAGATGCTCTCTCACACACCAAGACCAGGGCAGAGCTCCCAGGGCATGCTGTCACCCATCCTTCTGGGCCTTAAGGGGTAGAGTGCTTCTGAGCACCCCTCCAGAAGTGAGGTGATCAACCCTGGGCTGATAATTTCAGCCTGTACGGCATGAACGGCCTGTTTCAGCATGAACGGCCCTACTTTGAAAGTGAGCTCCAGCCCTGTAGCACAGTGCACTTGTTTCCAGCTCATTATCTCAGGTGTAGGACAGGATAGGAGCCATTGTGCTCTTAAAGATGGTTATGCCTCACTCCCAAAGCTCTCTGGAGCTTGTCAGTGTCAGTAGCATCTTATCAGAATGTCTGACGTGAGAGGTGTGCTCTCCCCCATCCAGAGTGCATGCTGTGCTTCAATGTCTCTCTCATCACCACTGACATTTTGCACACAGTAAAGCACATCGGTCACATGCCTGTTCCCATACTGTGGTTCAAACAAAGTGATGCTGCAGGGAAATAATAATAAAAAAGCCCACATTTGCCATCTTGCCTTTTTGTTGCATGCCTGCAACAGGGAGTGAAGCAGAAGAATGAAATAGAAGCAAAAAACTTATGTTACAGGACAGATCAGTTCCCCATCCTCCTACTCAAAAATAAACAAAATGAAACAAGAACAGGTGTCTGGGAATTGCTTATCAGGGGAAAATCCTTTACCCTGAGACATGTAGTTGTACTCTGAGTTGATCTCCACATGCTCTTAGAAGCCCTCACTATACTCTTTTTCTCTTACAACTGTTCAGGTTTCTTCAGCCATGGTTCTCAGACATGGGAGAGGAGAGGCCAAAAGGAGTTGATTCATGACAAGAGAGGGAAGTCCCCCAAGAAGAGTGGGCTAGAACTGACAGTCAGCATAAGCAGGAATGGCTAGATGCCCCATACTCTTTGCCTCAGTGTCTCTTCAAAAGACCCTTCACTGTTCAAAAGACCCAGCTCACAAGTTGTGTTTGTTTGTTTGTTTTACTTCAGAGACAAAATCCACTTTCTCTTATTCTCTCCTTTGACACCTGTCATTTTTTTTGCTCTCCAGATAGTTTATAAGCAGTGTTTGCCAGAGGGGAGTTTATCACTGTGTTCTATGGATGGGGCTTGAAGGGTCATGTCTTCATCATACATGGGATAAAGCTGAGGGATAGACCTAAAGGCTTCCCCAAAAAGCAGTTAGTCCAGAGAAGACACACTGTGAAGTGCAAAAATATTCTATTGTTGTCAAGTGCAAACAAATTTTATTGGCCTCACACAGAGAGGCTGTTGGCAAGGAGTAAGCTCTGAAAGACGGTCCATACTTGATAGCCTTCCAGGGACTCTCTACCCCACTGGGAGAGTAAAAGAAGAGAAAAATGTTCAGACAAGCCAGACTTTCTAACTAGGTTCAGCCTACATTGCAATGTTGGTAACCAGAAAACATTTTCAGATAGGCCACCCTTGTTTTGGGGGCCCATTTGGATACCCTCAGAGTTTTTTCAGATTAAATGCATATGGACTTCCTTCTCAAATTCTGGCATGATTTGAGAAAAGCAAACATAAATACAGGCTATCTTCTGGCCTGCCCCATGAAAACACCTTAAGAACAGAAGTGCTCCCACAAGTCCTCAGAGACAGAGTAAACAAAAGCAAGTGCCAATAGCCTTTTCCACTCTTCAGTTCTTAAGCACAAACCCAGACAATAGGCTGTCTGTCCATGCACTCATTAAAGTGCATCTGTTATTACAGTTTATAAAAACACAGACACGACACCCTGCCCCTAGAGATGAAGCAGCCAAAAAATAAAAACCCCACAAAGAGAAATTTATATCCTTCAGTGGTCCTATGATGAACCTCTTTTGACCTTCATACCTATGAGCTCCTTTGCTTTCTACAACTACTGGTTCAACTGCCTTTGACCTGGGCAACAATCTACCAACACTGAGGAAGGTGCAGGCACCTGCAAAGCTATGGTGCCTCTGCAGACATCTACCAGATGCTTTCAGAATATGTTGAGAGGACAGGGGTGGTAGTGGGATGGTCACTTCTCATCCAGGAGAACTATAGCTCTCCACCCTCAAAATACCCCAACTATCAGCACTCTCCTTTCTGCTTGTGATCACAACATACTCATTTCAGCTGAACAAGATAGAACTCTTCCCATGGATCCTATCCTTCTGAGTGGTTTGGAGAGAGTATTTACAGGCCCATATATCCACATCTACATCCAAGCATCTACAAGAGCTTGGACTTTCTGGAGGCAACAAGTATCATTTTCTGATGGAAAGTCATCTGGACAGAGCAAGATATGTGCTGCTCCTACCCTTGCTCTGCAAGGACTCATGGTAAACTGTAAATGCTGTTGCTGAACAAGTGGGTTTACCTGTGCAGACTGCTCCCTGTGTACTGGACATGAGTACAGTATTGGTGACTACAACCACCAGACAATCTGTCTCTCTGGGCTAAGGGTGGACGAGAACATCAGTGAGAGATCTGGAAGAAGGCCTGATCTGAAGAGCTCAATTCCCCCAACTCCTGATCATTTTGCAGTTCAGAATTCTCAGTGGTCCCCCTACAGACTCAAACTCATAAAGGATTTGGTCCTGCTATTGGAAAGAACTCCCCAAGATCTTCATGGGAACGACGGTTGTGTAGGCACTTAGCCTTGTGGAGGTTATAAAGGCAGGCTGGTTGACATCCTAAAGGCCCATCCTGCAGCCCTGGGTGCTGTTGCAGAGAAAATGTTGCGGAGACCAGCTCTTGGAGGGACCTCCTGCCAGGTCCAGCAGAAGGAAATATGACATCCATGAGGAATCTTAAGGAAGGGCAGGGGCTCCTAATAGGTGGGGACAGATTACTGGTGGTCATCTCACCATTTCAGAGTTAGCATGTCCTTTTTGGGAGGCCTAGTAGGATAACTGCTAGTGGAGACCTCTGCAGCAACATGAGTCCCTAACTGTGAATCACTAGAGTGATGTCTAGGTAGCTCAGAAGGCAGCGCAAGTACTAGTTAATAGAATCATAGAATGCTTAAGGTTGGAAGGGACCTCCAGAGGTCATCTAGTCCAACTCCCCTGCACACGCAGGGTCACCTAGAGCACGTGGCACAGGGCTGCGTCCTAGTGGGTTTTAAAGATCTCCAGAGAAGGAGATTCTACAACCTCTCTAGGCACCCTCACTGTCAAGAAGTGTTTCCTTAAGTTCCTGTGGAACTCCCAATGCTTCAGTTTGTGGCCGTTTCCTCTAGTCCTGTCTCTGACCACCACTGAAAAGAGGATGGCCCCTCCTCCTCACTGCCTCCCTTGAGGTGTTTATAGACACTGATCAGGTCCCCCCTCAGCCTTCTCTTCTCCAGGCTGAACAGGCCCAGCTCCCTCAGCCTTTGCTCACAGGGCAGATGTTCCAGGCTCCTGATCATCCTCATAGCCCTGCGCTGGACTCTCTCCAGCAGCTCCACATCCCTCTTGTCCTGGGGAGCCCAGAACTGGACACAGTCTCCGGATGGGACCTTACCAGGGCTGTGTACAGGGGGACGATCACCTCCCTCGACCTGCTGGAGACGCTCTTCTTAATGCACCCCAGGATCCCGTTGGCCTTCTTGGCCACGAGGACACTGCTGCCTCATGGTCAGCTTGTCATCCACCATGATGCCCAGGGCCCTCTTTGCGGGGCTGCTCTCCAGAAGGTCAGTCCCCAGCCTGTCCAAGGTTATTCCTCCCCAAGTGCAGGACCCTGCACTTTCCCTTGTTTAACCTCACGAGCTTTCTTTCTGAAAGAGAGGGCAGCGAGGAAACCTGGCCTTGAGGGGTAGCAAAAAGACAGCTTGTCACTCTCTCCATACTGTGTGTCCTAGAAAGGAAAAAGAAATGAATCCTCTCTTTAGCTGTTGCAATTATTCAATTCAGAGCAGTCAAACTGTCTACCTTCATAGAGGGAGTATGACAGCTCCCAAAACCAGAAAGCTGCATGCCTTTACTTTGAAGAACAGACTCATAATTCATGAGCAGCAGAATCTAAAGGGAGCTATAAAGGTTTTCTTCTCAGAAAGCTCAGAAAGAAAAAAAAAAGAAAAGGGGAACAGCTACAGACTCAATTATACATGGAGACTTTAGATTTGTTGTTTCTAGTATTTTCACATGATAAAAGGCATCATCTGAGCCAGAAAAAAAAAAAAAAAGATGACATGGGCCAGATGTTAGGGTGCAGGATAGAAGATTTAAGTCCTTGTCTAGTATCAAGCTGTCTTGACCATCATCAGACCTATCCTCTGGTCAGGGCGGCTTCCTCTTGTGCCTTCCCACCACACCCTCACGCAGGGAGCATGGCACAGATGGATGGGAGCTGCAGCCAACTACTTCAAAGACTTTTAACAGCAGCCAGACTCATCCAGAACTTGACCCTGCAATGAGGAGAGCCCCAAAGCATCCATTTTACCTTTCTTCCTAAACTGTTCCATTTTCTACAAGTCACGTTAAAGTGGATCTTTTCCAATTCAGCCTACAGGAAAAAAATAATCCAATGATTTTCAATGAGGGAAGACTCCAATAGTTGTCAACACTCAAAGTTTCTCCCATAAAAATAATGGGATTGCATTTTTTTTTTCCAAAATAGTGTGAAAAAACTCATGAAGCCATCACAAAATCTTTTCTGGTTGTTTTCCTTGTAAGGGCAAGTAGTTTGTAAAGAGGGGAGCTGAATTCTAACAGTTGGAAACATTTTACTACAAACTAGCATCTTCTTATGGTATATCCACAGCTTGAGAAACACAGATTCCTTTCCTTCTTTCCAAAGCCTTTTCCTTTTAATTTTTAGCCTCCCTGCTATAGTAGTGATACTTAATTGGCTTTAAGATAGACCTTTTCTTAACGAATGTGTAGAAGGCCTATAACCTCTATTTCTCTAATGAAAAATCACTCTTCAGGAAGCCTTTTCCCGCCTTAGTACACACATCATGTGCAATCTCCCCTCTTCTCTTTGCCTTCCTTCAAACTCCTGCAGTATTAGGCTTCTGTTTGGTCTCTGAATATTTACCTGTTAGTTTTCTTTCCTTCCTCTTTGCCCCAGAATCATCAAGGATTTCCAAAGGGAAAATGGAAGGAGAGTCCTCCTGGCAGCTTGACTTCCTCCTACCCTTTCTTAAATAACAGAAATAACAAAATATATGAATAGATTGGCTCCTATAGTGGCTGACAATGGACTACATGCTATAGTTTACATCAACCTCATTGGTAACAAGTGAAATCAAAGCTGTTTTCTTAATTTTAACAACTATCTATTAGAGTAAAAAAAGGAGAGTAGAAAAGCTGTGATAAGCCAGTTCATGCCTTTCAGGTTTGGGAGCTGTCAAGTTACAGCACTTCAGATTTGCAGTGCTCCAGGCCACTCTCAGTCTCAGGAGGAGGAGCATGCATTTGCCTCACTGCCAACATGCTCCATCTGCATCCTGGGTCACAGGTAGAAAATCCAGTCAAATTTCATCAGACCAAATCAAAGTCACTTTGTTTAGCATAAGAACAGCAAGTTCAGTCCCCTCAGATACCTTGCACCCATCGATTCCCTGAACCCTATACATCAGGCTCACTGTTATTTACGCAAGTGTTTTGTCCAGGAAAACTTGATGCAAATATCCATAAATCCTAGACATGGTTAGCTAGAATTCCTAAAATCTACTACCTGGAAAAAAGCTTTCCTTCCCTCTCCACTCTCCCCCAACTCCCACTTTTTTTTTTTTTTTTCTTGGGGGATGAGAGAGGGAAATACAATATGTCCATTACAGATTCCAAAATGGAGCTTATTGAAAAAGAAAGAAAAAAACACCCATATACTCCCATTGTAAAACTTTTCACAAATTTAAGTATTATTTTCTATGTTAACACACAATTTTGCTAACCTGAGGCCTCCTCCAAGCAACCAGACTGCTTCTGTTACACCTGTTCTATGTAACCATTTGGCCACAGCTGGGTGGTAATTAAACCTTTAAGTAATTCTTTTCAGCTGGTGAGAAGATCCTATCTTTGTACTCAAAAATGCAGTATAACAGCATCTAAACCTGCCAGAGGAGAGGAGAGGAGAAAAGAGGGTGAGGAGGTGAGGCAACACTCCTATGGCAGCTGCTTAGTCTCCATGAGATGTGAGAAACATAAGAAATAAACTCCTACATAACTATATCAGTGTTTATCTGTAGTATAAAAACTCATAGGTGTGCAGCACAATTCATATGAAGTATCTGTGGTCCATACGAAGGCCTTCGTATGTGAAGGTGTGTACAAGTCACATCTTAAGGTTCAGGTGTAATACTCCAAAACTTCTGTGAGTAAAGAAGGAAACACAGGTGTAAAAATCCTAAAGAAGGTTTTTATGCCTAAAAAAAGAGCCAGAAAATCACTTCTGTAGGGTCTGTTGCCATGGGCAGGTGGGGTATTGTTCCCTCATCACCAGTTCCATCTCAGGAAGCTAGAAGAAGTTTCCTTTCTTCATGAGGTTACATCTGGGTATGAGTCTTCATGATTTGAGGTAGTCCTTACGTATTCCTATGCTAGTGCTAGAATTTTGCACAAACCTCAAGAAAGAGGGCAGCTCTCTTCTGTACCAACACGGGTGGAAATCATGACCAAATTAGTTTCTCTTGCTTTACTAACACCTGCAGGCAGAAGAAATCCTTTCTGTGTGGATACTTTGCTTTCAAGTATAGCTCATCTGTCTGTACAATCCAAACCAGCTGTTCCACCTTTGCTTTCTGTCACTGAGTCTGGGCTACCTAACCTTGTCTTTCAAAATAGTTTGTATGCTTGGTGTCCCTCGGGAAGTTCTGTTGTTGGAGCACCTAAATTTCCTTGATTTCAGTCACTTTGCTTTGCCTTTTAGGCTACTCCTGCACAGGATTAAAGGTTATTTATGCTATTCAGTGGCAACATAAGAAGGAAATACAAGCTGAAGCTTAAAAAAGACTCCTGTGTGTTCAATGTTGCCTGCTTATAACACCCTCTGTTTCCACCAATATCATTTTCATTTCTACATGCTCTTCTGTTGGATGTTTGTTTTTGCTGAAATAGATCTTTTCAAATTTGGGAGCTAAAGAGCTGTATTTGCTGATATTCAGTGTAAGCCCTGAAGATGGTCCAGACTGAAATTATTCCTCCACTGTCTCTGCTTTGCCAAGCCACTGCATTCCAAGACTGGGAGCCAAGAGAGCTCCGAGCCTGTGTCTCAGACAAGATTACTAAATTCTCACTGGGAGCATAATATTGTTTGGTATCTATCCATCAGGGTTCAGGTTCTCCTTAAGAGCGTGAGAGAGACTGAAAGATTCCCCTCATGCTTAACCTTAGATGTGTTTTCTAATTACCATTTCACTCGCATAATTATTTATTATATTGAAATTGAATAGATTTGGTTCAAATTTGGTTCTTAATATATTTATGGAGCTATGGGAGACAGAGTTTTTGGTCCCAGGGGACTGAAAGTGGATGGTCATGGAGACAAAAGAGTAAAAACTGGGACGTAAAATAGCCCAAAGTATTTATTTATTTTTTTTCTTCAGACATTCAAGGACAGGGGGATCAGCTACATAAAGAATAAGGGACTGAGGCCTAACTGAAGAAGGAAGGATAATTAGTCCACGCAACAAATTGAACCTATTATCCTGGGAACTATCTTGGTTGGAAAGATATCTAATACAAGATTTACAGACTTTTGATGAAAGTGTTTTCAGAACTTGCTATGACAAATTCCATCTATATTTAACTAGGGATGAAGTTTTCTTAATTTAGACTGGATTTTCTCTACTGCAGCTTTAACTTCATTATTTCTATTTTGTCATTAACTAATGAAAAGAATTTCTGGCCTCTTCTTTCAGCATTTTCTTAAAAAAATATCCCATTCACCTCTAGTCACCCTCCATCAAAACAAACCTTACTTAAAAAGCAATTAAGGTTGCTCAAGCAACATACCACCATACTAACCATTAAAATGAAAGTTTTTCTAGTTCACTCCATCTCCATTGTCTTTAGCTTTTGTTCTTTGCAACACCTCATCTGCATCTACTTCTCAGACCTTGCAGGCTTTTTCTTCTGACCTTGCAGGCTTTTTCTTCCAAGTTCTTTGAACTTTGTGACTCTCAGAAAATGCTACTTTTAAACAGTTTGTAATGTTGGTAAAATTCTGAACATGTGAACCATGTCCCAAACTGAATTTTACTGGATGACTATCATTTAAGCCTCTGGCACTAACAGGTACATCAGAGAAATGAAAATGCTGATGGATCTGAGTAGCTCTGTTGGCTTATGCTGGTAATATTCAATGAAAATAACCTGAATAAACAGCCAGTCTTTATGACAGAATCTTATATTTCAATGTAGATTTCTGTAACACTTGATGCCATCCTACGGTGGATGAGTAACAGTTCTGCTTTGAATTCTGAGAAGGCCGAAGAGTTCCTTTTGCAAGAAAAAAATATGATATGGGCATATTTTAAAATTTGTAGTATCTTTAGCTGTTCGGACAATTCAGCTGTGGAAACTGGAAATCCATTGAAAAGGAAAGGAAAGATTTTTATGGAGAAAATAAGAATGAACATCTTGGATTTTATTTTTTAGTATATTTGATATATTAAATAGATTTATTCTTCTCTTGATGAACACTTGATACTTGTGCCAAAAATCTGAATTCACAAAATAATATGTTACCACAATATGTTGCCTGAGTATTTTTTTTTTCTGGGCAGTGAATCTCCTTAAGGAGCCTATGCTTCTGATGTTACTTGATCTTAGCTTTAGACCAAGGAAGCTTTAGACCAAGGAAGCTAAGGCACAGTTCAGCAGAATAGGGTCCTATTTTGTATCCCTTACTGCAAAAGGTAGAGCTTTTGCCAAATTCCTTTTGATTTACAGATATGCATTTGCAGACCAGCTTTTGTGGATCTGACTCTTAGACATCTCAGTGTCTATATTCAGATATATTCAACTTCAAGCCCATGTGTCTGCTGTGTTCTCTGGGTGATGGTGATGCTAAGATTTCAGAGGCCCCTCGCTGACAAGAAACAGCAGGGCAAAACTTCAACTTAGGCCACCTGAACATGACTCAGATGATTTCATATACAAGGTTTCAATTGCTTTGGGAGAAGAGGGGACCTAGAAATTAGACCCTGCAGTGATATTCCTAAATCATCCATATCAATTTGTTACTTTTTTTTTTTTCTTTCTTTATTTCTTCCTCCAGCTCACTATTAAATGGCTGTGGAATGATCAGATTTAAAGTTAAAAAGAAAGAAATAAAGAAAAAAGGTCATGTCTGTAAGAGAAAAAAATCCTGAGCTACCAGTAACAATAGCAGAATATAAAAAAACAACATGCTATGTTATAGCTAGAGAGTACACATGAGACTATAACAGAAGTTAATAGAAGTTAGTTAATCAGCAGAAAAGCAAAAATAGGTGTTTCTGGCAATACTCTGTTCAGCACTATTACCATTCCCTAAGAGAAACACCTCAATAATTATCCTTTATCTGAACCCTGTCATTCAGAGTAGAAGGGATAATTTTCAAGGCAGGGTGAAATAACGATCTGTATAAGCTGTTTTCAAATCCTTCTTGTCTCTGGGGAGGCTCAGGTAACGCACCATAATGTGCACTCTTCCATGCAGAAACTTCAGTAGCAAGTTACTAACGGAGGAAGGGAAACTAACCCAGGCTTTGAGAAGATTTACAAGAAAAAAATGACTCTGACTGAGGCACTTGTACTCTTTAAACACACATTCTCTTGGAACAGCATTGCTATGAGCATTATATTGCCTTATAAGCAATATATTTACCTAAATGCAGATACTCAATATTTCTGTCAAAATTATAATCAAACTTCATTCCTTCCATTTTCAATTCCTGGTTGTATACTTTTTCTTGTTCTATACTGTATGTTTTGTTAGCTGAATCTTCATTTCCTATTCTGAAATGCTAAAAATTGTTAAACTTGAGGTAAAATTACGTTAGTATTGATCAAATTGCCTTGTATATCTAATAAAGCGCAAACACATTATAAAGGATGTCTCAGCCACTGGGATAATCAGAAGTTTATGTAAACAAAATTCTTTTCACTATAACTATCTAAACAGTAATTTAGGAAAGCTGGAACTGAATAAGTGGAGTTAACCTGTATTTGCCCTTCTCTTTACACATACGTATATTTACAGAAAGTTTCTGTCTCTTCTGGTTGTGAAGATAACCTTTCAAGTATAAACTGAGGGAATGCTGGCTCGAGTCTGGAGCCAAACACATGGAAACAATAACACTAGACATAAGCTGCCTTCATTCATCTCAGTGGGATGCTAGCAATGAAGTCTGCTTTTGACAATATAAAAGCCAGACTTATTAACTATTTCACTGCAAAGTTTTGGTAACAGAAACAATCTAGTGCAGCTGGTATAATAATTACAGCCTGATAGACTTTTCATTTGAAAGGATATGACACATAATGACTTTGTATTTCAAACATGTAAATAACCCACCTTTATTTTTGCCTTGAACAAATTATACTTTATCTGACTGCTTCCATGCCTGATATTCTACATGACAAATCTGCTCCATATGAAATGCAGAATGAAAACATTTCCTGTACAGGTTTTCCTCTTCAAGGATTTCTCCAAGAATTGTGTTTGGCTTAATTAGCTGGTGATATGGGATAGATACGTCTGCCCAAATGTCTGCTTGTCCTGTATATTTTTCCAAAAAGCAGTATGTTGGTATATGCCGAAAGGGGATTAACATGGTGCACTAGTATGTGAGCAAGGGTTCAGTCAGAAGAAGTTTTCTCATCCTGGTAGGATTCTCTAACTGCAGGAGAGATGAGTGAAGTGTGACAAACTTTGTGGCCAAGAAAGGCACTTGTATTCCAAGAAAAAGAAAAATAGGGAAATATACTCTTTATTCAAATGCTATTTTCTGTTTACAGGGAAGAGTAAGACATTTGTCCTGTCTCTGTGGTACCTGTGGATGCGTTTGCAATCTCCTTCAAATAGCAGCAAGTGACCTGGATGGAGTCGGGAGTCACAGCTATCCTTATCGTCTTTCTCCAGTGTATATTTAGATTCACAGGAAACATGTATTTACTAGTCCCATCCTTTTATGTTATTTATTTTCTGTTATTATCACCTTCCTTTTTCCTTTGTCCTTTGCAAAGGAAACAAAACCAAAAAGAAACATGTGATAACATCAGAGGGTTACAAGAACTTGGAGTAGTTAAAGCCATAGCTGCTTAAAAACAAATAAATAAATAAAATAAAAAAATAAATGTTTACTTCATTCTTGGCCATTGTTTCCACTTGGATAAAATGTCCCAACAAACTTGGTTCTGCTGGCAAAACTGATCAGGCTTGTAATGAAAACCGGAGCAGCTGTGTGGGCTCTCCCTGTGCAGTCTGACTTGCAACAAACCCCCTGGAGCTGAACAAGTTGTAACGATAGTGAGAAAAAATTGGAATTATTTAGTCTTATCAGAGACATCTGTTACGTTAGATCCTGTTCCCCAAAGTTGCTAGATCTTTCTTTAGAAACTCTTTCTTCAGGAAAACTGTATTTTCTCTTCATCATGCCATTAAAACTAATTCTGTGTGATTACACATGAAAGTCACAGTGTTCTTTCTCCAGCTGCAAGCTGTGGTATTTCAAAAAAAAAAAAAAAAAACTGCTTGAGTCTACAGAAAGTGTTCCTAAATGAAATCTACTTTTTCAGAAATATCACTTATCTAGCTGGTTCTTCAAGAATGAAACGTAATGGTGATCCCTTTTACTCATTCTGTTTTTGTGTTTTTATTAAAGTTTGTTGCTGCACTGATTGGGATTATGTTAGTTCCTAGTTTTGCGTAGGAGAATTAGATGATTCCTTGTTCTTCTCTTCTTTTGGCTTTAAGTCCTTATAAACTGCCCTCTGAATATACACCCCTGCAACCTGGTCTAGTATAGGACTTTTTGCACAGAGTATCATATAAATGACTGATCGGATGACAGGGTAACCTCAGGGCTGTGAATGGACCGTAATGCCTTCCCACATCCAGGCTACTTCCGCTCCTACTCATCCTACAAAAAAGTTCCAAGCTGTTAGCGAAGTGCCAGCTTTGCAGTAGCCCATGTGAAATAAGTGGGACGTGCTCGGTCTAACTCCCAGGGGAAATACGTCTATGCGAGAAACACATGCTCCCTTTCATTCCTTCTCTCAACACAGACGGGCAGCTCCTCAGGATGGGGACTCCCTACGGCAAGCCATTTGTTTCCAGCTGTGGTCTCTGTGCTGGGATGTGGTGGGTGGGCGATCCTCCTCTTGGGCTGCCTAGGGGTTGGCTGCGCACGTACAAGCACAGCGAGGGGAGGGAAAGCCTTAGGAAGCAGACTGAAGCAGCTCAGAACAGCTCACGTTGATGCCAATTGCTTCAAAGCAGAATTCAGCACAACATGGGTGAATTTCTGTTGTTTCTTTTGAATACGCACCTGGTGCTCTAGTTGGAAAATATCCTTTTACAGATACTAAAACCAAACTATTCTTTTAAATAGGTGCACCAGAACAACAAATATCATTCCTATTATCACAAACCTAATAGCCTCATACTGTGCATAAATATAAAATTAGTGTCATACTATTTGCAAGAAAGACTGTATTGTCTGGTTCCAGCTTCATTATTACAATTACTGTTAATGGATAAAATGCCAATTCTGACAATTCATAGTTCAGAAAGTTCATACCTGCCAAACTGTCGATCAGTATGTGATTTTCTTGTCAATCTGGAGCTGCTGAAAAGAGCCTGATAGACAGGCTTATAATGAGTTATTTCAGATTTTTTTCTTCCTGTATTGCACCTTTTCCCTCAGTTCTTTTACAGGATTTATTAGAAGCAAAACTATGATCTTGTCCATCTAAAATGTTTTGCCTTCTTACAGGAATGCAATACCAGCTGAAAAAAAAAGCTTTTTCCTGTGCTGGGAGAAGAGTGCACACATACATATACACACAT
Source organism: Nothoprocta pentlandii (assembly GCA_013398315.1). Taxonomy (NCBI): domain Eukaryota; kingdom Metazoa; phylum Chordata; class Aves; order Tinamiformes; family Tinamidae; genus Nothoprocta; species Nothoprocta pentlandii. The sequence continues at coordinate 28,833 of VZSG01001359.1, forward strand.
ATCTATACATGGATGACTAAAATCTCATCCATTAACACCTTTTTTTTTTTTTTTTTTTTTTTTTTTTTTTTTTTTTTTTTTTTTTTTTTTTTTTTTTTTTTTTTTTTTTTATTAATGGCTCTGATGGGAAGAACCTGCAATTTTCCTCTATCCTGTTAAACATGATAAATGTAGCAGTATGGCATTTTCATTAAGTATCTCCTCCTTTGCCTACAAATGTGGCTTGTCTTTGTACAAGTGGGTGTGAAATACTTATTACCTTCTCTTATTGTGGAAGAAATTAAAAGCTCTCCTAATTTCAGAGCTGTTTTGTTCAGGAAGATGAATATCATCAGAGGGAAAAATGTCCTGCCTTCAAGGTATGTTATTATGTTTGACTAAATTAATTTCTTCTACTTAGGTCCACCTCAACTGTTTGGAATTTCATCCTTTCTCCAGGACTGATATTAATTCTTTTACTCTGAAACTCAAGTTCTTTTTGTTGAGTGCACAGTTATTAATTGATCATAGCCACTATTCTTTCCACATATTCATGTATTTGCAGCATAATTTTGTTTAGTGTTTCCTCACACTCATAGTTTTGGATGATGTCACTATAGAGTTTTTAACTGGGCATTGCATGGAAATTTCAGAGTCTCAGCCTAACAATGAATGCTAGAGCTTACCAGTCTACTGGGTCAGTGTATGCTCTGGCAGCAAAACTGAATAAAGTAAATTTGGATCGTATATAGTTAATAGTGTTCGTTAGCCCAGAGACCTGTCACTATGCAATATAGCAATTATCATTTATTCTAATAGTTGTAGAATTTCATTAGCTGAACTACTTTGGAAAGTGATGCATCCACAGGAGCCACCACAATGACTGTGTTCCCATAGACAACCTTCTTTACTGGCGTATCCATGCGCTGGTGCCATCAGCCTGGTGGATTCAATTACCTCGAGAGAAAAGCAGCCTGATGTTGCAAAAGGCACAGGATGCTTCCCAGGGACCACCAGCAGCACTCATGGCCATGTGCTGAGAACAATATTCCCAGGCTTTGTGCAAGAGCAAAACAGCATGCTCTGATGCAGGATGTGGTTATAGGGCACCACCCTCCGAGCAATGCTTCTGTAGTGGCACTGGTGGCACGTAGGTGCCCTCACAAGGGTGTCCATGAGCTCACAAGGCAGCAGCAATGACATTTTGTTTTTCTCCTGGACATGAAACACTACACAAGACTTTTTAGATGTAGCAGAACACATGGTATGAAGGGAGGATACATTGCTTTCAGCCTATTTGCGAGTGCTTTCTCCATAATGCACTGCTAAACTAAAATCAGAAGCTACTTCAGGTTAAACCACACTTAAGCACGGTTGCAGAAGTGAAAAGTTCTAGTTCTGCTGTATGCTTAAAAACAAAACAAAACACAAGCAAAAAAAAAAAAAAAGAAAGAAAAAAAAGGAAAAAAAGTTATCTCAGTCATCAGGTTATGAAGTTGCCACAAATGAGGAGGAAAGCAAGAACAGGAGTGAGCCCCATGTTCTCTGAAGCCTCCCGACCACCCAGTTGCCTTGTTACCAGCCTGGAAGTCGCCCTTGGCCGCGCTGCCTGGGTGTGCCTGGGAGCACCCTGAGGCACCCGGCAGGGCGCACGGGGGTCCTGTGCACCGCGGAAAGCCTCTGGCTGTGCAAGGAGCCAGACTTACCCACGGGAAAGCTCCTGAGATGTAGTGAAAGTGTTATCTGCTCAGATTTTCTGTTGTTCTTTAGAAAGCTGATATAGATTCGGTCCTCCTGCTTTCGGAGTTTTGCCTTTAAGCTCCTGGCACTCTGTGATAGAGGAATCCGACTCAACAAAGTAACTTTGCTTCATAAAATAGATGATTGCTGCCTGCAAGGTGTGTGCTGGGGACCAGCCATGCGCCCCGGGGACTTCACCGCCAACCCAAGACATGGCCAGAGTCTGAGCACCACCAGGACTTGGCAATTTGGTTTACATCCACAAAGACCTATTTTAGATAACACGATTTCCCTCTAGTCACACACACGCACATGAAAAAGCATGAGGATACCCCTTTTTTTTTAAATTTTCCTTCTAATACAAGGAACTATATCATGTCTTGATTTTCTCCATTTTCTGGTAAGTCAATTTGAAAAACCAAAATAAATAACACCTAATAGTTATTAAAATCTTTAAAGTCTTACTCTGATGTCTTTGCAGAGACAGGAAACACTTTCTGTCATCTGCATTCATGTAAACAGCAATCTTTCCAGGTAAAAAAAAAACAACAAACTTTCTGCAGAGGTACTCCTACAAGAGAGCTTGTATAGACTGTCTAAATCTTTGTTTATTTTCATACAAATATAAGGAGAACTGTGACCAGCTCTCTAAAGTGTGAATATAGTACATTCTTGGTATGCGACAAAGAATTGTTGCAGCTGCAAGGTTATTCCAAACTCAGCGTTACTCCATAAACAGGAAGGATGACATTTTATTCTCTGAAGGGAGGAATTATAATGATGCATTATGTTTTGCACTTTTGGAAATAAAATAATGAATCATTTTTTGTCACACTTGGTTTAATTTGACATCTACTGTAAATAACTCTGCTTCCTTACAGTTAGGTGACTTGGCACATGTTAATGTCAAATAATAGCGTCACTGGGTTTTCAGGTTGTTTCTTTGGATTTCAATCAATGTAAAAAAATGAATTTTGCCTGTCTATTTTAATACTGACTTATCTGTTGCTCCTAATTCAGTGTTATACCTACAGTCTTGTTTTATAGTTAAAAGTAATGAATAATTTGATCACCCTTTAAGGAGTCAGGTGATTCTTTTTGACAGATTCAGAAGTACTTTGCAAACATTAAACAACCAACCTTCCCCCTGTATATGTCTATTTATAATCCTCATTTTGTGGATGAGACAATTACAATTCATGGAATTGATGCACAGGCAAACTTCAGTAGCTCATAAAGTCTTTTGGTTAGTAAACTCAACAGGGCAACTTGAATCTTGGTTTTGTTCCAAAGACAATTTTATTACTCCATACAGAGTAGAATAGTATCAAAAGGAGGGAATAAAAAAAATAGGAATTCTAAGAGAAGAGCTGTGCTCAGCCTCTACCATGCCCAGCTTAAGGGCTCTAAGGATATAAATATTGGGAAGATGAAGGAGATATGCTACTCATTTCTGCTGTACTCTAAGAGTTCCTAAGAGCTGGAAGCCAGATAGGGTAATGTCTCACTTGTAGTATAGATGTACACTGAGCATTAAACTACTGCTGAAAGTCATAAAAAGCTTTTCCACCAGAAAAAAAAAGGGTCTTCTAGTATGTTTTTTTTTTCCCCTAGGAGAAATGTAGAGACTTAAAGCAACTTCAAATGCCCACACCTTGAAATGGGTGTTACCTTATCCGTTCTGACCCTAACATTAGGAAGCAGATTCACACATGGGCATGAGGGTAATGTCTCAAATGTCCTAGTAGAAATGATACTCAGGTGGATATGGATTCAGTGCTTTGTCAGAATTCTACATCTGTTCTGGACGACTAGTGTAAGTCTCATTTCCAAGAGATAATTCCTTTTGAAAATAGTTTTCTAAGAACTTTATTTTTTTCATTCTTCAAAGTTTCCAGACATGATTTACTTGTAAAGTAGTATCACCCTATTGTTTATTTTTTACTAGTTAATTGGTTTCTGGTGTTTGAGACATTTTTTTAATTAATACGAAATATTTTCCTCTGATTTTGTGCAATGTCACATCAGTGTGTGAGAGAATTTGTTTAAAAGGTTGTTATTATTTCAAATGACAGAAACAGATCAGGTTCAGGAAGATGATTGCTTTTTCAAATAACAGTATGCCAGCAGTTAGTAGTGCTTGCATATGTGGTTTTTTTTTTCCCCCCAAGAATGATCTTATTAATCTGTCTGCATTTCAAGGAGAAGACAGGAATATGCTTAGGATGGCTTTGCACCAGAAAGAAATGAACAACCCACTGGTCAACTAGAAAGCTGCAGACTCAGCTACTGCAATTTTGGCATCTGCAGGAGTCAGCTTGAAACTACAAAATCCAGGACAACTTTCATCATGTCTAGTCCCAAAGGAGGAAGGGCTGATCATCCTCACAACAGCTAGTCCTACAATATCAAGCTTCACATTGTCCTCTTGACCTGCTGTGAGAGCCTGTAACATGTTGGGACTCACTAAAGAGAAATGTAATTTGCTGATGGTCATTTCCAGTAGCCAGAACTTCACAGAGCATACCTTGAGGAAGATGATGACCACCATGGGTGAAGGAATTACCTTAAAATGCCAGGGTCGTACATTTAAAGATTCAGCACTGAATCTTCAGAAGATTGCTGGAGTATGTTTGGCACCTAGTCTTAGTTGTATGTGAAGGCCAATGCAACTGTAACTGTTATTAATACTTCTTGTGGTATCTGCTCAAACATGTTTTTCTTGATGCCTTCCTAGAAGTAGAAAATATTTCCATTCTTGGTAGGCCAGTGCTCTGTTGATATTTTCAATAGAAATGGGTTCAAGTTCCTGCCTGTATGGTTTTGGATACTTGTCTTATTGAAGCACCCTTTACCCCTTATTGAGCTTTTCAAAAGGCAGAGCTGATTTTTTTTTTCACATTCCTTGTAATGTGTAACTGTTTTCCAGACCTATATTTTTTAATATACAGGCTCTTCCTCTCGCTTTTGTAGAAATGTGATCTACTTTAGCATTAATAAAACTTAAAGTCTCATAGAACTTAAAAATGCTAAATCCTAACTCCCTAGCCAGAAGATAAATGAACACACTCTTAGCAAATCTCATAGGGCTATGTGGGATTCTCCCATGAAACCAATTTCAAATGAGTTTCGCTCTTCCCCAGTGAGATGGTTGTTTTTTTTCATTATGGTGGCTAATTATAAGTGTAACTGTAAAACTTACATACATATTCACACAAACACTCCTTTCCCTTTTTGTGTGTATTCCAGGAAAGACACTATGGTTGATACTGGTGTAGGTTTTCAGCTGTCAAATTAGCAAACTACACAGTGTATAGGAACTGTGCAGTATTTATTCATGTCTTCACCTTCTACAAGAGAAGCAGGTCAACTCAAAAATATCCACAGGCCTAGTGAATTTGCACACAGTTAACAAATCAAGTAATCTAGAACCCAGGTTTATATGCATAGATATTTCCACATAACTAAACTTCACTCATTATACTCACTACCCCTGTACTTGAATGTTGCATGCAATATTGTGCTATATTTACCCTTACATAGATCCTCATATTCTTATTTTCATACAGAAAGCTGCTCTCCTCATCTTGAATAAAAGAACAGAATGAGGAGTGGAAACAGAGCCATAGAGAAGGCAGAAATAAGCCTATAGCCTCCAGCACCAGAACTGGCAGCAGAGCTGTGCAAAAAAAAATGCTGGATTTGTTTTGTTTTCTTATTCACTAGTCAAAGTGAATTCTGATTGACTTTTGTTTTTTTGCCAGCCTTAAAAAATAACCAAAGAAAAATCAGAGAAATCCTTTTTCTCAACAACAGGAAGTTAAAAAGACAATACATAAGGCTGTATCAGGTTTGCCTATAGATTTTAACATTAAACAAAGTTAGTTACTTTGCTAGGAAAAATACTTCAAAGCAAAAGAAGGAAATATTTTTAAATGAAATATTTGACTACTCTGCATAGTTTTAGCTTTTTAGAAGTACTCAAAATGGTTTCAGTCAATTCTAAGTGACATATTTTGGGAATAAGATCTGAAAAAAAAAAAAAAAGAAATCCTTTTCTAACTCTAAATGACCTACTTTACAGCTAGAGCCAGGATAAAAAATATCTGAAAACCACTGACATGTCTAAGAGCTCAAGTGAGAACTAGGAGACTGGGAGAATATAGCAGGTCATCATGGTATCTGCAAAGAGAGAAAGGGAAGAGCTCTGCAGCCTACAGAGGTCTGAAATCTGTAGCTTGTTGCATGCCTAACTGCTCTTGTTGAAATAGTAAGCAGAAGGTCTGCTGAGATTCTAGAAATTCTAAAAATAATTGCCTCCAATTCCCAAAGGGGCTGCAAAATATTTTTGCTTTTAAAAAGCAAAATGAAAGAGAACAGAAAACTTTTTAAACTACAGAATTCTGGGCACTTGCTTAAGTGGAGATTATATAGGGACTGATGCCAGAAAGCTCTAGTTGCACCATATGTTTATCTGCCCTGCGAATCAGTGAAGCTAAAAGCTTCACTTGAAGAATGTGTCCAAGTCACACAGGCTAATATATCAGTTTTGCAGTACTAATGTTTTTTTGTTTCTATAACAGATACTACAATAACTGAAAGAAATATGCGTGTGAAGATGTTTAGCTGACTCAATAATAAATTACCTTTTTAAGGACCATACTTGAAAATTTCATAGAATTAGCTTGCCAATACTAATCCAGAGCATGGAGGGAATGGGGTACCATCTCCACAAAATCTTTGATTTCCAGCTCAGGGAGTGAACTTGATCAAGGATATGCTGTTTCTGCAATGCCATGGCAGGATTATCACAGGCTATAAATATGTAAGAAGCTACAGAAAACTGCTTTTCTAAAACATACAAATGAGCAATCCCTATTTCCCATGCAAAGCTCCACAAGGTAATATACAATATATAACTAAGTCACCATGCTTCATAGTACAAGGCATTTGGCAAAGACAGAGCTTCAGATGGATTGGCAAAGCATTAAATGCCAAAGGTCTGAAGATTTGCAACTGCCAGCCAAACTAAAATATATAGATTAGATATAGGTATAGGTATAGGTATTAGATAGGACACAGTAAACAATATTTTTCTGGACTATGCCAGGACTGTAGGATTTACTAAATCTAAATTGGTTTTAAAGAGGGAGAAACACCTAAATTCTGCATGAGAAGGATGAGAAGGCTAGAGGCAGCACTCTGGCATTTTCAGAGCCATGAATTATTTTCAAAGCCTTCTCAAGCGAGCCTGGAACCCATCAGCAGTGCTGAATGATGCTGTCTACAGATATGGTGATTTCTGCGTTACCACTAGTCCAAAAGTAAATGTGGATCAGTCTTCCTAACTTAAAACAGAGGATATGCTTTCTTTTTATGTAAGATGCCTAGCTCAAGCTTATATGTAAACCAGTAACTGAAGATAATTTTAAGATACTTCTCATGACAAATACACACATATGTAAACTCACGGACATATTTTGGTACAACAGGCAGATATTATCTACAAATATAAGCTATTCCAGGTGCTCAGTGTTTCATGGACAAAATGTGAGTCCCATGTGAATTAAACAATTTTGAGAATATCTCAAATGTTATGTTCATCCAAGTACAGCCTTTCATTAATAAAATGTATATTTTTTCCTATGACTTAGAGACTGCTATTGTCATTATAAGAAAAAAGAAAAGACAAAAAAATGAACAGTAACAAGAAAAGAAAAAAAAAAAAAGAAATTTAAAAAAATAGATGCCAGAAAGAAAGTACCCAGCAGTACATTCTACTAGGATAAATTACTGGTGGATAGGTTGATAACTAAAGCTTTTAAACCCTAATCTATAGCAATTTTTCCCCCCAAAATAAGCAGATTCACACTATCAAGATTAAGTGTGCTCAAATACACACATGCAACTGCACTCTTTTCACATGAAGGAAAACAGCTTGGTAAAATAATCCTGAGGTACTGCAGGAAGAACAGAACTGATACCTAGAATCAAATGTGTTTACTGACCAATGGAGAAGAGTTAGTGCATAATGAGTCAGGGACACAACGTCAACCCAGCTTTGAAATATATGTAGCTTTATATTGTAGCTTTATATTCTTTGCCAGATTAAATTCTTGACCCAGTCAGTCTTGCTGCCCTCCTTGGAGAAGAATGCATCTGAACTCTGCTAATAAAGTAACAAAAGCCTTACGTTTGAATATAGCAATTACATGCAAATAATCATTTAACCAAATGCTTCAACTCAGTTTCTCCTTTCGTGTATACTGAAATGTTGTATATAGAAATAGGAAGGATTCAACAGGGTTGATTCAGGTATAGCTGGGCTCATATACACCTGCTGATAATCATCCTTCGTGACTTTTGTTCTACGTGCTTTCACCTTCACTCCCTGCATGAGGCAGTTCCTCATCTTCTTTGGCTGACCTTTTAAAAGATGTTTTGTTGTAGTTTCTGTGTTACCACACTGCGTAGTTTTGAATGATTTGTTATTTCTGTGTGGATAGTTACCTGGAAACAACATGGTTGGTTAAAGCAGAACACCCTGTATGCTAAAAATGCCACATGCCTTTTGGATGGATTTAACCTATCAAGATTTAAATTGGCATAGACAATTAAATTAAGTAGGTGTTCTGTCTTGATCCAACACTAGGTTTGGTCTTTTTTTAAAAGCAGAGTGTATTCACAGAGTCCTTTCAAGACCCGTCTTCATGTTCCTCTGTTTAGCTTAGGCAAGAGCCTTAGTGTTATGATGTATTCCATCAGAGGACTAGAACAGTTAGAAAAATCACCCAGGATACAAGAAGCTTCATCTTTATCATTTTTCTGAGGGAATTCAAACCTACAGTTCCCATATTCTGGCAGAGTCAGCTATACCCCCAAAGTAAGCATAATGTAATCATCACTCTAAAACAAAAATGACTTGTTTTAAGCAAGCAACATTAGTCTTTGACCATCTGTGATTTGAAGAAAGGAAGGAAAAATATTAATTTTTGCCTTTTTTTTTTTTAAATTTAAGACCCAGATACAGACTTTAAAGGAGGTCCACAGTGGGGAAATCTCAGGGAGATGAAACTCCTTCCAATGGTATCTGCCAAAGGGTGATAGAAAAGTGCTTTAAAACACACATCAGCATTTATTATGAGCTATTTTAAGCAGTTATCAGTTCAGCAGGCTTCACTGAAGATACAACACTAAAGAACTGAGATTCTGCTCACAGGTCCAGGCAATCAAAATTAAGGTACAGTAATGTTAAGTTTCACAATACTTAGATCCATTTTACCCATTTAATTCCTGGCTGCCACATGCAGTATAAAGCTACTTGGCTGCTGAGCAGAAACAAACCTGACAAAAAGGTCTTTGTAGTTAAAGAATAAAATATTTTAATGCATTTTATAGCATCCATATGATTTTAGGGGAATTACATCTCACTAGAGCATTCCTAAAGGTGGATCCAAAAAACATAAATAGATCATTCCACATAAAGTTATTATATTGCTGTTTCAATAGGACCCTTCCAGAATACTGGTAATCTGTAGGGCTTTGGGGAGTTGGGGGAGGGTTTCAGATGGTATAAACCAGGCCTTTAAAAGATCTCCAAAACACATTCCTAACGACGTACAAAACAAGGGCTTTTTCTTTCCTTTCAGGACTGTGACACTGTGCTGTAACTGCCTTATTTATTTGTGAGGATGGGGTTAATAAGTGATTTATTTCTGAATATGTTGCTTTCAAGCAGCACAAGAGCATCCAGGCATTAAAGGACAAAGGTCAATATGAGTGTATGAGTGGCCAATATATCATCCTGTGCTATGCAAGTTCTTTCAATATCTGGCATTTGCTATGTCCACAGCTGTTTTCATTAGCCTCTTTATCCATTGTCTACTTCAGACCATAAGAATAAGTAGACCCAGTAGTGGTATGAAAAATTGAAAAAAAAAAAAAAAAAAAAAAAAAAAAAANGGAAAAAAAAGCATTAAAAGACTCATTTTAATTTGCATTGGATTAAGAATTTGTAATTGGTGCCTCCCGTTTTAATCAATCAAAGCCATATCACTCCTTAGCTCACAGAGGTTCTGTGAGAAATATGTTAAGTGTCAGATCTTCCCATCAAGTTTTAAAAAGCAATAACTTTTCTAAGAGAGGAATTTATATTGCTAAGTAAATAATTTTGCACACATGACTTCTAAATTGAAATTCCATAATGAATCAGAAAAAAAATCCTAGTAAATAGTGAAAGTGGGAGTGGAAAAAATCATAAAGTATATACAAGTATCCTAAGACAATAGGAAATTGAAGGACACATCCAAGAATTTCTGGCAGAGAAAGAACACTGAAAGAAAAAAGAAAAACCTATAGATCTCAAAAAGATGGGAAAGTCCAAAGGAATTTACAAACAAACCCTCTGTATGCAGCAAATCTTCAGACAGAAGAGGAACTGAAACAATAAATAGAGCTACACACAATAACAAGACCAAAACAGCTCCTCATTGCCAAGCTCATCAATGACCACGGGTAAACAGCACCAGCATTTCACTAGCCCCACCACCTGGTCTTGGAGAATCTGGACAGAAGGAAAAATAATAGCTGAAGCAATGGTGCGATGAAACAAGACAAAGTATTTTGTAGATTTTTTTTAGTGTATTATATAAGGTTTTACTCTGAAAAAGCACTCGGGCTTTTCATCACAGATTTAGTAAAAATGTCCTTTTCAGAACAGCACCCAGAGATTTCAAGAGGAATTAAGCAACAAATTCTCAAAGCTCCTTTTAATCAGAAACTGTTCACCCTTTAAAAATGAAACATCAGTGTTTTCTGTCTTATTAAGCAAGAACTACTTTAATCATTGCTTGAGAACTTTGATACCAAAAAATAGAACACCTTCCATAATGGAATACTTCAACAACGTTGTTAAATAGATGTGATTTGTACCCTGAAGAACCAGCCTTAAGGTAACAAGGCAACAGGACAATCAAATAAAAAGTTTCATAGGTCCATGCATTAATCCCGGTATCACCTTAAGTGATCACTATCCCCTGCTACCTATTGCCATCCATGCAGGGAGTCAAATTGAAGAACCTGTTTACTGAGCTATTTTAAGTGCCAGATCAATTCCCCAATCCAAACCGTTACATTGCCTCGTGATTAGGCAGATGGCAGAAGTGAGATGGTGTGAGGTCAAGAGATAAGGGAGAGAGCAGTGTTTGAGTTGGGGATGTTTTGAACGTGTTTTAGCTTAGTCACCTTAAAAAAACCCACTTTAGTTCTTTGAGTATTTTGGGTATTTTCCGAGCTTTCCAAAATCAGAAGCTTACCGATTAAGTACTTGTTAATGTGATTCTTGCCAGCAATATTTATCTGAACAGTTTCCAGAGGACCTTACACATCTTTTGTATTAGTCATGTTTAGACTAATCTAAACTGCCTTTGGAAGACAGGCCTTGTTTATGGCATTTCATTGCCGCTGAACGCAGATGAGTGAAGTCATGTATCTTGTGTTTGTCCTGAAGGCAGCGTCCCCGCAAGGGTGACAGCAAAACAAACTCCCACATAACTTCCGGGACACGGAGAAGGGAAGAGGTGGAGTGCCCAATTCCTCTTTTGTTGGCTCTCCACCCCCTCAGAAACACAGTTTTGTTTCCTAGGACGGATTCCAAGATCTAGGCGGGCACAGAAAACTTCTGGTACCCATTAGCTAGTGCAGCAAATAAAGTTCATGCAGAATTAAGTTGTGCCCTCTCACTAAACAGATGTAAGAAAGAGAAAAAAAATAGAGGAGCCCACCTTGGCAAATCTTGTAGCATCTGAAACTCAGAATCCTAGTAAACATTTTACCTAAAGCTCCTTCTCCGTGGATTCAGTACACCTGTTAATTCCCACATCCTCTTTTTGGAGATTTCAGATAGGAAACGACATGGTCAGAACTGCATAAGGAGGACCTAGAAGCACTCTGCTTGTTTTTCAACGAACCCAGCTAACACTGGCAGGAAGTTCTCCCGAAAACTGCTGGAGGACAGGGAGAGCCCTAGGGCTGATGTGAACAGCAAGAACTGACTTCCTCTCTTAGCATCTCCCTCCATTGCACGGTGAATTTCAGTCCTACAGTTTGAGTTCAATGCTCACGTGTTCAGGTACATCCAGTTAGCACCTCCAAAGCACTGCTTAACTCAAGCTCAGTCTACGCACGAAGTAATTTCAATTCTGTCCTAATGAGATGGCTACTAAAAGCTGAGCAAGGTCATTTCAAGTTGTCCTGCTGTGGGAAGCACACATTCACTCGGTGTCTATCCCAACACTTATCCTTGTAGGAGCTACTCTAACCTGCTGAGGCTTCTCTCTCTCAGGGCTTACGGGCACCGTGGTCACAGCCTCCCGTGTTGTAGCTCTGCTGTAATGTGCCTAAACGTGCAAACCACCGGGACAGTGAAAGGTGTATGGGCACACAAAACACATGTGGCATAGTTCTTTTCTCTGCCTTCATACTTTGCAATTTCAAATGAGAATAAATCTCAAAGTATATTTGTAAGAGTACTAGAAATACTTTTAATGGTAAAAACAGGAGTTTATAGAGTAACTTCTCATGTCTTTACAAAGCATACAGAAACCAAAAGAGACACATATACAATACTTAATAGCTGCTGCTGTCACATGAGGATTTAACTTATGTTCCAAAATTTCAGTTCAGCTCTTCAGAAACCACAAGATGTTCAAGCTGTTTGTAGCAATTTTCATTTGGAGATCCTGATTTTCAGAACTGCTATTTATCTGCCTCTGAACACCAAATCCCAAATGGGTCTTTCAGATTAGACACCCCAGATAGTTCATCTCTTAAATTATTCCACTCTTTTCACACTTAAGATACCATTCATTTGGGAATAGGAAACATCTGGCAAGGTAAACAGAACAGAAAAGGCCTGTCAAGCTTTTGCAATTTTCAGAAGATGGATTTTCTTCCTTCTCAGCATATCCCTTAGCAGCTTTCCTCCCTTTTTCCCCCTCATATGATATACAGACATAGCTTTAGGCATAGGCAGTTCCCATAATGAATGAATGAAGGAAGAGGCTTTCCAAGTAAAACCACTATAGAGTAGTAACAGCCCCATAAGCTCTCAGTATAGAGTTATAAGAGCCCCATAAGCTCCTGTGTCTCCTACTTGCAGACTACACTGAGAAATACCAGCCTGCCACAAACACTGCTGGCAAACAAGAGCTTTCATGAGAAGCAGCTTGAATTAGGCCAAGCAGAGATCCATACTGCCTCCACTAAATTGCTACTGGAAGCCAAATAAGCTATTCTAAATGTACCATATACATATCTCTACAAGTGCTTGCAGAGCAGGACTGAATTCCTTGTAGTGGGGCTTCTTCTTTGTCATCCAGGTCCAATGCATGCAGCGCAGCTCCTTGTTTCTGCAAAGCAAAACTGCATTCTCAGCCCATGCCACCACCATCACGTGCTGTGTGGACACACAGTGGAAGGCTCCTGCTCTCTGTGGGTGGAGGGAACAGGCATTTGTGTTTCCTTCCTTTGCCAATGGTTTAGATCAACACCTGGTCTGGTGAATAAGACTATTTTGTGCACCTTTAGAGGTTTCAAGTTAGTATTTCATTTAGACTGAAGAAATGCATAAATTGAGTGTAATTTGGAGTGTAATTTTATTTATTTTTAAACAAGGCCTCTAAGTTTTTGATGTTCAGATGCACAGGCACATTCTTTTAGGCTGGTAACATACATATCTGCAGATCAGGATCTGCAGCCACAGCAGCACTGTCTGTTCAAGGATTCCTTTAGTCTCTTACCTCTCCCTGACCACTCAAAAAAAAAAAAAAAAAAAAAAAAAAAAAAAAAAAAAAAAAAAAAAAAAACCCACCAAACCAAAACAAAAAAAGATTTTTTTTGACAAAAATAAGAAGCAGAGGGAGGAGAGGTAGACAAGGAGGCAAGGGACTGAACCACTCTGCATAGTCATGCATCAGGTTGGCATGTCCCATTCATTCACGATTTGAAAACGTTTCAATGCACACCTTTGACAATGAAATCGCTCCCATTTAAAAATCCCAGGTGTGCAAACCTTTTTCTTCACATTGGAGCTGTCAGAAATCTCCCTGGTAATTAGTTTCCAGAGAAAGCTGCCAAGTATTAACATTTTAAAATACTTTTGCTATTTTATTTGAAGAAAATATTCCAAACAGAATTGGTTCTCGGTCCACCACACTTTGGCCATAACCCTTCTCAGTAACTCTGATATTCGCTCCACTTCAAGCCATACTACTGATTGGTCTGTCTTCAAATGCTCACTAATCTAAACAATAAAATAAAATAAAATAAAATAAAATAAAATAAAATAAAATAAAATAAAATAAAATAAAATAAAATAAAATAAAATAAAATAAAATAAATTGCTCTTAAACCATTGAACTATGGAGTCAGTTTTGTTCTAGGCTTAATCCAGCAGTACAACACTGGTGCAACGATACAGATTTTTCTCCTGTGCCAGCTAATTCTCTGGGGCATTTCATAGAATCAAATATTGTTAAAAGCATCACCACACAGTGGGGGCGTGGGGAGGAGGGAAGGCTTTTAAAATAGATTTAAAAACAAAGAGCAATTCAGTATAGGAATTATCCATGTGGAGCTGGTTTGGCAAGTGCAACATGGAATTACTTAAAGCTTGCCACAGCTTTTTTTGCTTTCCTTTTTTTTTCTTCCTTCTTCTCTGGCAGCACAATCATGCACAACATTAGGACTATATTATTATTAATAAAAGTTTAAAAATGAGGAATTTAATTGTTATTTCTGTCTGCTGTTAACGCGCTCAGATATTTAATTTCCCCAGTCATACAATGTCATACAATAAATGACACTTCAAAAAGATATGGTATTCTCTAAAAGTAGAATTTAAGGCTACACCCTTGCCGTGGGACAGGGAGCCAAAGGGACACACACTGGCGGTGCTGAGGCAAAGGCAGCAGCAGGAACAAGGGGGACGGCTCTAACACACTGAGCTCCTCCATCTGTGATCTGCTGCTGTGGTCCAGCCATACGCAAGAACAGATGTTTACATCTGCATTCACAATCGTATTTGTTGAAGTCAACCATCGGTCTCAAAGCGTACTGCAAGACAACCAAATATGGTCATATATGTTCATATCCATTTTCAATGACTTACTATGCAGGTAATTAAGTTATTTTTATTTATTTAAGAAATACAATAGGTGGCTTAACAATATAGTTGATAACCATTACTGATATGTACAACTTTTTGCTGCCATATTCTAGTATATTATTTTTTACACCTATTAATGATATGCAATACTCCTTTGTAGCAAGGTTCAATATACGGATAACTAAATCCCATTGGAAATTTAGGCTAGAGACACACACATCCACAAACACCTTGAATCACTAACACACATATGAACACAGGTAGAGGATTCTACTTGGAAAAAGAAATTCTGGAATTCAAGGCATGTGTGTTTTGCATGTGTTTTTTTTTCCCCTGAAAAATTCCCCATTCACATCTGGGGACATGAATACAAATTAATGTCCCCAGAACATTACTTGCTCGCAGAATGATAAAGCGCAAGTTGGTGAAAAATATTTGAAAAGGTTGTTGCAACTATACAAATGTCAACCATTTTTTTTAAACAGAAACCTAAAATAAATCCTAGACCATTTAAACAAATCTGTTTAAAACAAACCTTTTATTTTGGTTTACTGTTTTTTCTTCATATTTAGTCAAAATGCATTAGTTCTGCATAGAATACGCATTAGATGCATAAAGTACCATTAAAAATGACTGCTTACCCTATAGATGAACTAGATTTAGTTTTCCTTGCTGTTCATGTCACTGTCTTAAACTAGATTCCATTATGCAACAGCTGAAGAAGCAATATTGCCATTCGATTCCTGCAAAACAACATCAACAAAACCAGAAGATTTACATTCCAGCCCTGATATTCATTCATGCTTATGTTGTTAAACTTTGAGAAGTTAACAACACAAAAATATGTTTTCTTGTCCTTAAACTCACCTACAGCAAAAGGAGAGTTACCAAAAAAACCCTTATGCAAGAACTGCAGCTCATGACATGGGAATACTTTGTATTTCTAGACAAGCAAAATGAGTTGTTTCCAGTAAATAACAGCTTGCAAAATATTGGAATATCTTTGGAAGAACTCTATGCATCCTTGGTTCCTACCAAGACCAACCAGCCACAAAAAAATTCATTGTTTCATTAGGAGGACCAATGGCATTAATTGCGCTAAAGTCCTTTGTAAGAGAGAAACAGTAGCAATCAATGAAGCAACAGC